>PVJX010006245.1:38067-79171 GCA_004027295.1 Dolichotis patagonum
TACAAACACTCACTGACTGAAGTGTCATAGCGATGTTTTCTAATGCTTGGGTGTTTACAAGATCAAATATTTCTTTCAAAAGTTGGAGGACATGGTGAGAGATTATCAGGAGATCAGAAATAACAGAGAGGAGATAAAGGAAAGCAAGCTTTGGGATAATAGATGATTTCCTCCTTGGATTTGTTTGGGTTGGATGCAATAAAAGGGCTTAGAGAACCATTCACACTATCACCAAAAAAAACCGTGGTTCGACATGACTTCAGTGGTGACTTGGACTTAAAGGAGTCATCGTTCCTAACCCGACTTCCTCTCCCCCCCACCCCGCATGGCAGAGAGATTCCCAAGAACGCATCCTAGAGGAGACGGAGGCCCGCTACACGGCCCTGCTCTCCCAGATCCAGAGTCTGATCCACAGCGTGGAGGTCCAGCTGGCCGAGATCCGAGGTGCCCTGGAAAGACAGAACCAAGAATACGAGCACCTGCTGGACACCAAGTCCCGCCTGGAGTGTGAGATCGCCACCTACCGCAGCTTGCTGGAGAGCTTGGACAGCACGTACGTAAACCAACAAACACACGCCCAAGAAAGATGCCCCAGTGCCACCCGCCTCCGGGGGACAGTGCTCTGCCAGGGAGCGGTCCCCTGGATGGAGGCATCCTCTGCTCTCCCCAGCTGTCCATTGTCCCTAAAGTGTAACCTCATCCAAGCTTGAGGTACAGGTTGAGCTGGGTGGCTTCATCAAGCTGCACCCCGGTGATGCTGAGTCTCTGTAATTGTTTACTGACTTCAAGTTTTGCACATTACTAGAGAAAAAAGCATTTCCCCAAAGACGGACACGCCTACTTACTGTGCAGTGTCACACACACACACACACACACACACGTGAATGTCTTACCCTCCCAGATGAAGATGACCCAGGTCCCTCCAGAAGGCTGAAACCCCCAACCCTGTCTGGTCACTGATCCTTGAGGTCAGTGACAGCATGAACACATGTGTTTCACATCCTTTATAAATGCATGTTCTATGTATTTTAAAAATGATAATAAACCAACCAACACAGGATGAACTCACCTCATCCAAATTAACACAACCAAGGCCGGCTTACCTTAGCAGTTCCAAAGAAGACCTGTCTCCTCACGGTCATCAGAGAAGTCCCCACAAGAAACAATATCTGGTTAATTTCCTTCCCTCAGGCCATGAGTCCCTCAGCTGGCCCCTTAGCACTGACCCACTGTCCCACTGAGCATGGGTCCTCCGGTGCCCGCTCTGCAGATGAAAGTCAAAGCTCAGGACCAGCTGGGCCAGCCCTGTGTCTGACCGCTGGCTCCGGGTTGGCCCTGCGGTGCTGTGGCATCGGCCGACCCGAGACTGTGCATCATGTGACACTTCTCACCTTATGATACCGTTCTCCAGAGAATCGGCCTGATTTTCCTCTGCTGGCTTCTGTTCAAAATGAATGAATAAACATGAAAATACACACTCTGAAGGACAAACACCAAAAACTTAGCCAGCCCCCCTCCCTTTTCTTCCAGGGCCATCACTAACCTCCCTCCATCACAGAAAAAAATTCTGCTTTCTCCTTAGGCTGCCTTGTCACCCCTGTGCCACCAAATCTGAGCCCTCTGTTTGTGGGAGCTGCAAGGTCAAAGTCAGGGAGTGCCCTGCCCTGGTGTACACGTCCTCGGTCCCTACTGTGACACGCAAGACCTGTGGACCCCTGCCCCCGATCCTGGTTAAAATATGCACCACCACCAAGGAGATCAAGGACGGGAAGGTCATTTCGTCTTACGAGCATGTGCAACCTTGCTACATCACCCGACCCGCCCAAGTCTGATGCCCAAGGTGATGGACATGACCCGCGCTCATGAAAGAGAGGCCAGTGCATGCTCCTGCCAGAAAGGTTTAAGCCCCAGACCGGTCAGGTACTAGTTTCTTACTACTACAGTAGGTCCCCACCTATAGAGTGTCCTTCATCCGCTCCTCCCCTGAGTCACTGCTGCCAGTGTGCTAATGAATCCCGCTTCTTTGGAAGGACATCGCCTTTCTCTGAGCATGGGCGCCAATCGGTGAGTGGCCTACATTCCTCGGCTCCCCAGAGACAGACGAGCAGGTTTTTCCTTTGTTTACTCAGCCCTTGTTACTTACATGCCTCCTGACAGCCAGACAAGTTCCAGGCCTGGGTGGAGCCACTTGCAGGTCAAGGTGAAAAGCGACACAGTTTCCTTCTAACCTCCTTCCTTGGATGTAGAAGGAAGCCTGCAAGGGAACAGGAGCAATAGAAGGAAAGGGCCCCGGGTTTAGTTTCCCTAAAGATACAACCACGAATCTGGGTCCCGCTCGGCTCTGCTGTCTGGATTCGTGTTTCTCTGTACCCACACACTTCCCTTCCCCAAGATGGCCCTGCAGACGTCTCTAAAACTCCGTCATCTTCTCCACACATTTTCTACGGGAATCAGGAATGGTGATGGGGCATGCAGCTAGCTATTTCTTCAACGGATCTGTGAAGAAACCAGGTCCTTTCAGTAAATGTTGGTTCTTTCTTTTCTTAGGGAACGGGAATTTGATCTGAGTTTTGATAAGGGACGTGTACCTGGGATTCTCAAGACCAAGCCCCGCTGGTTGACAGTGAAAAACACCTTAGCTTCCTGCTTCAGTCCATCGGTCAGAGAGAACCGGACCCGATAGCCACAAACTCCGCAGAACGGCAGCGCTGGGTCCTTGCGTGTGCACGCACACCGCAGCCCCAGCGGGAAAGGGGCCGTTCCAGACCAGCCCGCTCCCTACGGTAGCACCACAGAACATAAAACTCAATCCCTGCGGAAACGATTGGTCGTTTCTGGATGTTTTAGTAAATAATTCAAAACCTGACACAGAACTCGGAATCCAAAGACCTGAAGCCTGAAACTCGTCACTTCCCAGCCGTGACCCCGCACGAAACTTTTCGTCATCATCAAATTCACTTCCTCATCTGCTGAAAGAGGACCACGCCTGCTTTGCTGGGCGACTGTGAGAGTCACACGGAACTCTTTATGTCACCCTGCTCTACACGCTGAAAAGCACCACACAAATGCGAATTTTCTATAAACTCCGCTCTTAGCCTGAGATCTAGTTTGGTCGCGATTGTCTCATTTTAAAAATGCTTTCTCCGTACATGCATCTAGTCATGATTTGGGAGTTTTAACAGTGCTTAGCGTGGTGGGGGGGACAAGCTTTCCTGGGAGCACAGCCACAGATCTACTCAACAAAGCAGTTCTGAATTCTTGGGCTGTTTATCACACTCCAGCCCCGATGCCCACATCAAAGACCACTCACATTGTTTATCTTGCAGCTCAGCAAGGCAGATGTTTTTTCCTGAGGACAGGGAGTGCCTGACCCCCGGCTAGTGGAGTGCGGGACCCCAGGGTAATCTCTCTACGGCATACAGTCTCTCAGCGCAGACTACTTCCGGTCAGCAGTGACTGCAGACCGCCTCAGGCCACCGGGCAGAAATATGGGAAAAGCATAGAACTTGGACTGAGAGGACTTGGGAAGGAGTCACAACATAACTGTGTGTGTGACTCGAAGTAAAAGAGACTTAATAATGTAGGCCCTGCCTCACCTGGGGTGGAAAAGTTAAATGGGATTATAATGGACTCAGGGGCTTGGAAAATCTAAGGTACTATGCAGAGAAAATTCTCTAATTTTTTTTCCAGTACTGGGGGTTGAGCCCATGGACTTTGCACTGAGCTACGTCCCCAGTCCTTTCCTGTTTTGTATGTTTATTTTGAGATAGGATCTTGTGGATCTGAGCTTGAACTTGCAATCTTCCTGTCTCAGCCTCCCACAAGGTACCAGCATCACAGGTCCATGTCATCATCACACCTGGTTTTAGTCTTTAAATTAAAAACCAGACATAGGTTGTGTCCACGCATACTTTTTTCCTTTCTGTGTGATTCAGTCCTGGGCCAGGAGGATCCCAATATGTACCATCCCCATTAACCAGAAAACCAATTAACAACAAGGCAGAGCCCCTCGACCTGCTCTGAGCTTCTGATTCCGACGGGGTTAGAGTTGAAGGACCTCAGGGAAGGCAGGCGGATGTCAGGCTGTCACTGAATGCCACTCCCCACTTACCCCAGAAATAAGACATCTTTCTCCCCGTCAGCGCACGGGATCCCCGGGCCTTCCACGGGGAAAATGAGTCACCACGCAACACACAGGGAAGAGGGAATTTCACCACTCGACAGCTTCAGGGTACTTTTCTCCCCCTGAAAGAACTTCTTTGTAAACCAGAGTGTAAAACCACGTGAAAGACCTTGTACACATTTGGTCCACCTTGTACAGGCAACAGGAAGTCCTGGGTACAGGGAAGCTGAGTGTCCTCTCCGGCCACAGGAGGGAGTGAAAGCTTTTTCGAGGTACAGGTCAGCAGCTGCAGCAGCTGGGTTCGAGGCAGGAGCAGAGAGGACTCCGCACAAGTCTGATTTCAGCACAGCTGCAAAGGCAGCTGGAATCGACACACAGCGGTCTCGGAGGCCAAGTCCACATGGCATCTCTCTCTCTCTCTCCTCTCTCTCTCTCTCTTTCTCTCTCTCTCTCTCTGTGTCTCTCTCTCTCTGCAAGTCTCCATCATCACATTTCTAAGCATGGGAGACAGCTGACAGACACTTTTCCTAGACTGTGTCCTTCTGCATTCTGACTCTCCCTAATGTATCATAGAGGGCTTAGACTCTCCCCAATACAGGGGTAGCCACGCTTCCCGCTGGCCCTCAGCTTCCCCTGCCCAGGGACCCCCTCTGCCCTCTGCCCTCTGCCCTCTGCCCTCTGCATGAGCCTCTCCCTCCTTGCTGCTCCACGCTGATTCCAGCAGTCACTGCCTGGACTTTCCCCCAAGGGCTCAGTGAGGGGAACCCCGCCAGACTGTCCTTCGGGCCATCCAGCAACCACTGACAACCACACACCCTGCAGAGCTCACGGTGTGAACCCCAGACCTCCTGTCACAACATCTCAGGGTGCAGAATCCAGATCTTAACTGAACTCCCAGCCGCAGTCTCCACACTGAATGCAAACCCATAGTCATAAATGACAGGCAACTTTCTGGCTTAGTGATCTGGATAACTCAATGTCTTTTGTCTTTTACATTTTTTAAATAAATGCATATTAACAGTTCCTATTGATGAGATTCCCTATGATATTTACATGCATGCACATCACGTGCGTTGATCAAATTCATCCACCCTTCTTTACGTACATCTGTTTAAGATTCTGATTCTACCATCGTGAGTTACCTTCTGCGTGTCTATCCCCTGTCTGTACAGCAGGGTTAATTATTGACCTTAGCTCTTAGCCACAGCAGAATATGTTTCTAATTCTAAAACTGAGAAACCAGGGCCCACAGAGGAAGGGAATTGGCTCAGGAACCAGGGTCAGTGAGGAAATTCTGCCCTCTTTCTTCTGGTTCCCACCGAACCGTATGAACAGAGACAGGGTGAGGTCTAATAGAACCCACACCAGACTAAAGACAGTGACCTGGGGACTCACGTCTTCGTTCCCAGGGGCATCACACCCATCACACGTTCTTCAGAGCTGACTCCCTTGGATTCTGTCACAAGCGCTGGTGTGACGGGACTCACATCACCATGTCTAGTCTCCTACCTCTGTAAGTAGGAAGCGACACCCGAAAAACATCCTCCAGCCCCACCCCTGTCTTTGAAAGCCAGTCAAACAGCACTGATGTGATCTTCTCGTTACCCAGAAACGAACTGCTGGGTGCTACTAGCATTCATTTTCATGGCTTCTGTGTATCAAGCGAGAGGGAAAATGTATCAAACCCCAGGAGGAATCGAACCCATGGTCTGGTGCGGCTTCTCCTGATTCTGCCTATTTGGATTTTAAATTAAAGTTGTGATCCTTAGAGGTATTTTTAAATCAAATGCACTGTCTGAATAAAAAGGGAAGAGGAAGAGGTTGAAATTCCAATCAGCAGGGCATGGGTTGGAACCCGCGCCGGCAAGCCCGTGCTGCCTTCCTGGTTTCCACACCAGCATCAGATGTCTTTTATGGGAAATGAATCCTTTGGCGATTTGGCCGGCTGGAAATATCTGGCCGGTGTGTTCAGCCATGATTCACATGCCGAGGGGGAGCAACCCACGCAGGCAATTCGAATGAGAACGGCCCTACTTGGCAGTGCTGCAAGGGTTTCCATGGGCCTGAGCCGTCTCTGAAGGTTCCCTCGGGCAACGCTCCCTGCCGAGGGCCGACATTGCCACGCAGGAGAGAACTCAAGACGCCCACCGCACGGGAGGCATCGCCGGAGCAGCAGTTGTCAGCGTGTTTTCCCCGTCTGCCTTGCCCTCGCTCTGTCTCGCTCCCACCCCTGCACCTCTGCTCTCTGTTCCTGAAGTAACAGAACCGGCCACCGGGTGTGTGGGTGTTAAGGGGAAAACAGCTGGTGGGAAGCTCTCGTCATGTTTTCTGGGGTGTTCTGGGGATCCCTTTTCTGTGTCTTTGAAGAACAAGCACAACAACATCGAGAAGCCTTTCTTCAAAGCCAGGGGCAAAAATCTCTGCCATTACAGCTCCTTGGGGTGGCCCCCGGGCTCAGCTGGTGCCCGAGTACCCCTTGGAGACAGAGGGCGATGCCCATTTGTTTAGCATTGGGAGCTCTTGGAGAAGCCACTGGACCATCTGATCAGAAGACAAGGATGCAGACCCCACGCTGGGCTGAATGTCCCTCCAGCCTGTGGTTGGCTATAGAGAACTCCTGTTCTTAACCAGAGCAGACCACACGCTGTGTGAGAGCAAACACTTAAACCCAGACCAACTGGATCTGGCTCCCAGCTGTGAGATCTGGGACAAGTCACTTGGGTTCTCCAGCTCAACTTCCTCACCTGTGAAATGGGGTTATTAATAGCATCTGCGTCACAGGGTTGAGATGACGCCACTAATTAAGGCATGCCAAGTTCTTGGAACATTCCTGGCACCCAGTGCTCTTGTCAGGAGGTGTCATTGTGCTGTTTTGTGAAGCTTATGTTCATTAGAAAAACAGTCACGCTAAAGCTGACAAATTATTCCATCTGGGCTGACCCCAGCGCCAGGCACCAGGGCATCCTAATAATGACCAAAAGTGTGTCATAGGTTAACAATGGAAACTTTTTTTTCAGTAGAAGTTGGAGTCATGCAATGGGTCAAAGTAAAATAGCAGGCAGGTCCAACTCGACTCTTTCCAGCAAGTCAGCGACAAGGCGACAAGTTGGAAAGAATCTCCCCATAATACCACACACAGGATCGGGCAGCCAGCAGGGGGAAGATGGCCCCAGAGGAGGATGGAAACAGTCGGAAATCAACCCTGTGAGCAGGATCGCTCTTGTGAAGGACAGAGAAGGCAAGGCAGTGCAGACAGGAGTGCTGACCCTTCTCCTAGTAATATAGATCGTGCTCATCCCTGGCGGCAGTGTTCCCCGGAATCAGGTGTGGGGTCAGCAGAAAAGGCGGCAAGAAGCCTTCTGCAAACCTCTGAGTTAACGGGGGGGGGGGGGGGCAGCAAAGGCATACTCCAAATGGTGAGAGAGGCACAGAAACCACCAAAAGCGGAGTGAGCTGGGCAGCTCCTTCTGTTTCATGACCAGTGGATTTGACATCGGGCCCTGGATATGAGGCTGCTTGCCTTACGTGAATTATGACTTAGTCACTTTCTCACTGCCGGGACACGGAGCCTGACACCCGAAACTCACAGGAGGTGAGGTTTACTTTGGCTCACAGTTTCGGTCCGTGGTCAGCTGGCCCCAAAACAGGGAAGAGGATGGCAGAGGGGCTGGGTCAAGGAAAAGGTGCTCGACTGTCAAGCCATGGCATCCAGGAAGAAGAGAGCAAACAGAGGAGTCTGAGATGAGGACACATGCTTCTTGTCAGACCAGAAACCCCCAGGGATGCACATCGAACCAGGCCCCACTTCCGAAGAGCACATTTAATTACTGAACTCATCCATGGACAAATCTGCTGGTGCACATGGTACCATGTGATCCAATCATGCCACAGACATGCAATTTTGGGGGAACATTTTCCATCTAAACTGTAACACATTGTCTTACATGACTCTCTTAGTTCTCCCCAAGCTGCTATTATTCACATGCTTCCAACAACTAGACAAAGACTTACTACAGAAGTAAAGTAACTTGCTCAGGGTCACATGGTTAGAGCTATGGTTTGTGTCTGGATGTCCCCCCAAAGCCTCATGCAGTCATGGCATCAGGCTTCTGGAATTTGTGATTGATGCATGGTCCCATGCTGGGATCATGGGTGTGCCTGCTACACCCACCCTAGGGTAGGTAGCCGATGTACAAATAAGGGACAGAAGAGTCTTCTCTGTGCCCTCCTCCCTTCTGCTCCTTTAGCTTTTGTTTCTTTTGCTGTCTTCTGCCACCATGAACTCTGCCACACCACCCTGTCTTGGAGCCAGCTGATGATGGGCTGAAGCCTCCACAACCATGGGCTAAATAAACCTTTCCTTTCTTAATTTTGAGTGTTGGGTATTTTGTCTCAGCAGTGAGAGAAAAGTAACCAGCACAGTTAATACATGATAAAGTCAGAATTGGAACAAATTCGTATCTTTTATACTTTAAATGCACAATCACTGATGTGATTGCTCAAGTTTGATTCAATAATATGTATAGCCCCACCAAAGGCATAAGGAGCTCAAGAAATATGGCTAATCATGGAGTTCTAAATAAAGTGGGCCCTGAACACACAAGTATCCCAATCCAGGAAGGAGGGAGGCTACAGGCAATCACAGAACCACACACAAAATCAGGGCAGATCAAGCCTTGTCACTTAGACCCAACGTTTCTCCTCTCATCCCCTTCTGGGCACAAATCTTCATGTTTCAACTTCCTTTCTCTAGTTCTCAGTTGCAATAAAGAAGATGCCCTGATTACCAGATGGAAACTGTAGTGACAGAGTGGACACCACTCAATGTTAAATTAATAATTCTGCATTCCAGGTCATCCGTCTGGCCCTTAGAAGTTAGGTTACTGTGAGCCAGCTCCTGGGCACTCCCGAGTTCTGGTGCACTAATAAACATTAGTGCTCTGAGAACAGACATAGGTCATTGGAACCATATACGGGAGCATCTTCCCAAGTAGCTCTCGGATGCCCGAACTGACAGCATCTGCCTGCTCACTCTCTCTGCAGCAGGCAGGTCGTTGGGTTCTTGGGAAGCTCATTGCTGGAGTGGTGGCCCTGTAGAGTTCTGCTCCACCAGATACAAACTCAAGCAGTCTCCACTGGAGCAGCACCAGGAAAGGGGAGGCCTCGAGTTTAACCCCAATCATATCCATGGTGCCATGAGGTCTAGACGAAGGCTGCTCATGCTCATGCTCTCAAACTACAGGGGAAGCTTTCTGGTTGTGACCCATCCTGTGACAAATCAGCCACCAGGATGATAGGATGGGACCCTAAGCTATCCCAGGATCCCTTTCAAGAAAGGTTGCAAGTAGTTGGGGGCTAGGAGTAGCAATCAAAGGTGAGATAAAATAAATGAGGGCCAGACGGTAAAAGATGCTCTCTGAGAATTCAGGGGGAGCTCTGAGTGAGAGGACCTTGCCCAAGCAGAAGAGAATGCCTGGAACCCCAAGACTGTAGGGTTCTGACCAGTGGCCTGGTTACAGCACCGTCTCTTCACAGTAGCAACGTAAAGCCTGTGCAGCAGACAGCAATCAATGCTGAAGAGACCCGTGGTTCCCTCCAGACAAAGGAGGAGCTTAGGAGGTCATAAGCAAGCAGATTATAACCAAAAGATACCTCTTCGATTCTGTTCTAATTATGTCACCATGGTCTCTTCGTGTTTCAGAAACATCCTTGGATCTGTGTGATTTCAGCTCTTTTCAAGAAAAAAAATGAGATGTTTAAATAAATGTGATTTAAAATTCTGCAAATGGGTAGTGGTACATGCCTGTAATCCCAACACTCGGGAGGCTGAGTCAGGAGGATCACTGTGAGTTTGAGGCCAACCTGGGTTACAAAGTGAGTTCAAGGCCAGCCTGAACTGCAGAGCGAAACTGTGTCTCCAAAAGACAAAAACAAATAAATAAAAATAAAAAATAAAATTCTGCCATTTTCTAAAGTCTGGTATATCAATGAATTTGCAAATTTTTAAAAGCTGACAATGTAGTTTATTTACAGCTTAGAAAATGTGGTCACTGTGACTGTCTTTGCTAACACTAATGAAAATTCAGTCCATGCGTGCATTGAAAACGTGCTTTATAAGTTGACGTGGGAAAATAGCTTATGCATCTAAATTTAATCTTCAGCAGAACCCGTCGCTGGACTGCTGCTCTGCGCCCCCGACACATGCTTGCTATACGAACTCCCTGCTGGGGCGTCAGCAAATTACCATGCACTTAGTGGCTCAAAGTAACAAAACCGACCTGAGTCCCGTCCTGCGGGGTCCAGGGGCGAATCCACCGCCCTGCCTTTTCCTGTCGCTAGGACCTGCTCTCCTGGCACTAATGTCCTCTACGTATCCACCCTCAAAGGCAGCAGCGGGGTCACTCTGAGCTCCACCTTCTCCCTCCCACCTCCAGCGTTCAGGGACTCTTCCCCTCGGTCTTGGACTCTTACAGGCACTTGGGGTGACACTGAGCCCACAGAGAGCTGAGAACATGTACAGCCGTGACTCCCCTTTGCCTCTCCGCTACATCACATGGCTTAGTCCCAGGCTCCAGGGATTAGGGTACGGACATCTTTGGGGGTTGTTATTCTGCTGACCACTCCTCCTTATAAGAAAGCAAACAAAAGCAGAGGAGTGGGGAGAGAGGGATAGACAGAGAGAAAGACAGAGAGAGACAGAGAGAGAGACAGAGAGAGAGAGAGAGAGAGAGAGAAATATCCTATACATTATCTCTGCAAAACACCAAGACCAAAACAGAGAATGTTTACAGCCTTAAACTATGACTCACATGGCAAACAATTCAGCCAATGACGTGTCCCTGTGGAAGTCCCCAGCCTCAGGGGAGCCTCAGGGGGGCGCGGCAGTGTAAGGCAGCCTGCGTTTAAGTCTGTACCTTAACTCATAGTTCAAGGTGGTAAACATTCTCCGCGTCCTTCTAGGACTCACCTCTTTATAGCAACAATAACAACAATTAGCCTTTACCTTTACCGAGCAGTGCGTGTTCTGAAGGGCTCCACGGTCTTTCTGTGCGTTCTCTATGCAACTGCTTATTTCGCAGGTGAGAAACCCGAGACACAAGAGGTTCGCACCTTACCAGGGTTTTGAAAGTAGTGTCAGAGTCAGGATTCAAATCCAGGACCGTGGCATTCCAGACGCTGAACTTTTAAGTGCTGTACAGAAACAACCATTTCTGTCATTAACCAACACGCACTCGGCAGGAATCTGTTCCCTAAATGACGTCTTATGATCTCAGTGGGAAGGAAAAAGAACCCGCAGTCGGTAGGATTCTCTCCAGCCAGTTTCAGCCACAGTCCTCTGGTCTCTCCTGTAAAAAGGGAACAATGATGGGGAGGAAAACACTGAACCTCAGGAAGAACCCTAAACTGGCTCCCCTGCTCCAGCCCCAGTCACCCTAACTTGACACAGCACCCAGATTGCTCTGCTGACCCCTCAGAGCGGACACAGTGCCCACCTTGAAATATGAGTAACGTGAAACATCTAACAGAGTAAAAATAAATATATCAAAATAAAGCAATCAGTAACTATACTGAGGATAGAAATTATATGGGAAAAAATGAAAATTCCAAAGACACTGAAGCTATTAAAATAAATTCTATATGTCTGGAACAATTTATACACTGTATCCAAAGCCAGAACATAGATATGTGCTTTTTAAATTTTTATTTTCATCAACACATAATTGTATGCATATATGTGCTACGCTGTGATATTTTGACACATAAAATGTGTAATCATTAAATCAAAATAATTAGCGTTTCCAACTCCTTATCATTTGTGTCCGGGGCCCCCAGCACCCCTCTTGTAGCTCTTTTAGAATATATTATTTTACCCAACCAAAGGAAAGCATTCTCACATGCCCCAGCGTATTTAATAGCAGTACCACTGAGCAGAATTGGGGGTAATGCACAGATGATCCGTGGGGGGGGGGCCACCTGGACGGTGCTTCTTGAAGAAAGAGCAGTCATCTCCGTTGTGGCTAAAGCTGGCCCTGCCTGTGTGTCCTGATAGGGACAGAGCTGGCTGAGCCATTTCCTTTATCCTTCCGTTAGCTCTGAGCATTGTACACAGGGCTGGCCGAGGTGCCAACGCATAATCTTTGAAACTGGCGAAACAGTAGCCATCTCCTGCCCGTGGCTCCCTAAACATGGATGAGCCAGGCGGGAGCAAGAGCTCCTGCTCCACACTGTCAGCTGGGACGGAGCCTCAGGAGAACAGGCTTCCCACAGCAAGGCTTTACACAGCAAGAACTGGCGCACCAACCCCGAAATACTAGACATTACCTCGATTGTGTTACACAGATTGCTCTTTCTGCATACCCTTCTCTCTGTGTACTGCAGAGGGTCCTCCAGGCCTCCTGCCTCTGGCCAGCTCACACCACTCATGTAATTTCTGCCTTTCTCACAGTCGCCCATCCTCCAGCCACGCCCATCTTCACGAGTTCATAAATTGTGGATTGGGCCCCGAGTCAAGGCCTATTATTTTGGCTGGACTTATGAGCCCTGGGCTCCCCATAACTATAAATTTGTCTTAGTGTCCTTATTCTCACCATAAGTTGCACTGGAAGTGGTAGATTGGCATTAACTCGCTAGAAATTCAAAAACTTCTCCTGTGGATTACAATAGAAACTTCCTGGATCGGGACGAGGACCAGGAAGGGCTCTCTGTAATTATTTATTTTGATGTCCACGAACTACAGTCAGGGCAGTCTCAGCCCAAGCCCTGAGCAATGCAACAGCAGACAGCAGCATTTGAGCCCGGTCACGAGGATGTGCATCAGCAGAGACCCGACCTTTCCGTGGACTGCGCTTATTAAATCTAAAGTCTTGTAGTGAAGATTTCTTTGTTAGTTCAGTTGGAGACACAAGTGTGCTTCCTAGCCTAGAATTTTTACTCTACCCCTCATGACTTTCTGACCACATCACTGGACTCTTCCCTGTGAAAACCTGTGGAGTCACAGCTCCGGGGTGGATGGCGGGTACTCATAGTCATCACCACCAACAACCACCCTTGCACACAGCAGCCTAAGGATCGCCACACTCAGGCATGTGTGTTACACCCCTGTCACGCAGCTCACGTGTATGCATGTATCACAGATTACAACATCCCCCACGGCCGCCCTGCCCTTACAGGGAAAGCTACTCACCATCTGATTTTTCAGGGTTCGAACATTGAGGCCAGAGAAGTTGAGCTTGCCAGGTGAATTAACAGCAGAGATGAACTTTAACCCCCAGCTCTCATCCTGTCCATATTGGTGTGGCAACCAAATGGTGGGAAAGGTCATCACAAAGGTAATTTTTATTTTTTTATTTTTTATTTTTTTTTAAAAATCGGTGCCAGGGATTGAACTCACAACTGCCTGCTTGCAAGGCAGGCGCTTATGCCGCTGAGCTAAATCCCCAGCCCCCAAAAGGTGATTTTTTAAAAGATAAAAAAAAAAATCTTTGAAACTAGAAGACTAGAGATTGAAAAAGAAGTGGTTGTGACTGAGATACAGGTGCCCCCCAAAGGCTCATGTGCTCAGAGATGGGGTTTTTATGGTGATTGGATCATAGAGCGCTACACTCACCCACGAATAACCCATGGACAAGTGCAGAGCTGAATGGGCGGTTAGGATACGGGGCCTGGGAGGGAGGAAGCGATCACTGTGGGTGTGACCTAGAGCAGTTCTTCTCCCTCCCAGCTCCTCTCTTCTCTCTCCTTCCTGGGCACCATGAGGTGAGCGACTCTCCTCCGCCAGACCCTCCACCATTTCCTCCCTGCCTTGAAGCCAGCTGACCGGGGACTGAATCCTCTAAAATCTGTGAGCAAATATAAACCTCTCTGCGGTGGATTAAAACTTGGTGGTCAGCTTAACTCCAGCTGAATGGAATCAGCATGGTGCTGAGTGTGGATGGTTCGCCTGAGGAAAGCTGGCAGCACGCACAGGAGACCTGGAGAGAGAGAAGCATTCCGGGTTCCCCGAAGTGTTGCTGTTGTTTGGTGCTGTCGGTTCTCCTTCCTGGAGGAGCTTGTCATGCTGGCTCCCCTGGTATGAGCTTTGCGGTTCTTATCATCAGAGGCTCGAGACCTTGTTACTGAGAATGCCTGTGGTTCACTTTGGAGGAACTCTGGTCCTTATTTTGAGCATCGCTTCTTGGCTCTGGAGGGGAGGATGTGTGATGCTCAATCTCCAGGAGAAGCTTGTCATGCTGGCTTCCTGATATGGACTCGGATATTATCATCAGAGGGGTGCAGGACCTCGATGTCACTGAGGATGGCTGTGGTACTTTTGGGGGGGGGGCCTGGTCCTTATTTTGAGCATTGCGTCTTGGCTCCAGTGTAGAGCACTCACCTTACTGGTGCAGATGCTTCACTGTGATGGCAGAGACTTTCTAGCTTCCATTGCTGACCTTTGGGCCTTCCCCAGCATAGATCTGTGAAATGGGCTTGCATGAGTCATCGTAGTGAGTGCCTCTAGCTGGACACGTGGGAGACACTGCCATGGGCTCTAAGTCTTCAGCTGGACTCATGCAGGACATTGCTGTGGGATTCAGGCTCTCAACTGGATTTCCTTGGATCTTCAGTGTGTGGTCAGATTTCCCGCAATTTCTCTGTACTTGTCGTTGGGTAACTACCACAAATAACACTATGAATTATGTGTTCTGTATGTACTAGTTCTCCTTCAACTCCTGACCGCAACACTCCCTTTAAATTGTGGGTGTCAGGTTGTTTGTCTCAGCCATGAGAAAGTGACTAAGATACAACTATTCCTGTCTGTTATAGTTTGGGTTCTGGTGTCTCCCCCAAAGGCTCATGCAGTTTTAGATGGGTCTCTTGGAGGCAGCTGAATCTAGACTTCGTGATTGATTCACAGTGCAATACTGGGATTAAGGGTGAGTGATTCCTGGATCAGTCCACTGATTAGGTTGGCACCACCGTCATCCCAGCAGTCTGGATAAGATAAAAAAAAAAGGGGGAGGCAGAAAGTGGATTGTTTCACCACCTTTTTGCTCTTGTTGCTTTTGCTGTCTTTGCCGCCTCGAACCATTGCCCCTCTGCCATGTGCCACTCTGCCTTGGAGCTGGCCAATGAGGGACTGAAACCTCTACAAACTGTGAGCTAAATAAAGCTTTCCTTCTTAACTTTGGGTGATGGATATTTGGTCTCAGCAACAAGCAAAAAGTAGCTTAGACACTGCCCAAAAGAAGAAAGAAAAGGAAAGAAAAAACCTGTATCTCAAGCTAGAAGACAAGTCATGGTTAACGATTGATAAATGGAAAAACAGACCATAAGAACAGCATTCTCAAAATGAGGAGACACCTAAAAGCAAATAAGTGAAGACACCCTAAATACACATGAAACCAACACAAATACATGGACAAAATAGGAAGACCGCAGTTACTGGGGACGAGGTCCACAACCCTTCTGCCAAGAACTGTGCTGCTTTGACATGTCTCATCTATTCTTAAGGTGCATTACACTTGTCCATAAAACAAGTTCAGGACCTTGGACCAAATCAAACCTTGAACCCAGCGCCCTGTGACTTCCCGCCTAAAAGCACAGCCACGAGGACAGGTATCAAACACAGTTTCAGACAGCGTCGTAACACTGTGTATCTTATACAATCCTGGAGGAGAGACTAGAGCTCATGACACACCCTGGGGCCTTGTTAATTGAGTCAATTAACAGTCATTAACGGAGCTGTATTATGACATCCTCTTTTTCATGGCAGAAAAGTAGATAATGCCTGTTAGTCTACTCTTTTTTTTTCTATTAATGAAATTGAAAACATAATTAAGTCCTTGCCAACAAAGAAGAGCCCAGGCCCAGACAGATTCACTGCAGAATTCTACAAGAAATACAAAGAAGACTTAATTCCAACACTCCTCAAACTCTTCAATGAAATTGAAAGGGAAGCAATTCTCCCCAAGTCATTCCTGGAAGCAAATATTACTCTAGTACCAAAACCTGAGAAAGACCCAACTAAAAAAGAGAACTATAGGCCAATCTCCCTAATGAACACAGATGCAAAAATTCTCAATAAAATATTGGCAAACAGGATGCAGCAAATCATCAGGAAGATTATACACCACGACCAAGTGGGATTCATCCCAGGAATGCAGGGATGGTTCAGCATACGTAAATCAATAAATGTAGTCCACCATATCTATAGAGCCAAAAAGAAGAACCACATGATCATCTCTACAGATGCAGAAAAAGCTTTTGATAAGGTCTGACACTCATTCATGATAAGAATTCTCTTACAGAGAATTGGAATAGATGGTCTTTACCTCAATATGATAATGACCATCTATGACAAACCAACAGCCAGCATCATATTAAATGGCCAAAAACTGAAAGCCTTTACCTTAAAATCAGGCACAAGACAAGGATGTCCCTATCACTGCTCCTATTCAATATAGTACTGGAAATACTAGCCAGAGCAATTAGACAAGAGAGAGAAATAAAAGGAGTAAAGATAGGAAAACAGGAAGTTAAATTATCATTACTTGCAGATGACATGATACATAGAAGATCCCCAAAACTCCATTGAAATATTCCTAGATATAATAAATAAATTCAGCAATGTAGCTGGATACAAAGTCAACACTCAAAAATCAATAGCATTCCTATCCACTAACAACAAAAGCACTGAGAGAGAAATAAGAGAAGCCACACCCTGCACACTAGCATCCAAAAAAACATGAAATACTTAGGTGTTAGTCTACTCTTACTACTGTGATATGCCTGGGTATTCCACCACATCATTCCTCTTCCAAAAATAATAAGCACACCAGCACCATCTCTCTTCTGGGCAGCTATAAGCGCCCCCGGCAGCCCCCAAATATTTATGCTGACTCTTTTCTCTTCCACGAGGCGCCCAGGACTGTATTTTTGATGGATCGATACAGTGATGGCTCAGCACTCCTGCTCAAAGCCTTTCTGGGATTTCCCACGAAACGTACATCAGGCATCAAAATACACGGCAGGGCTGGGAAACCCTGGAATGACACGGATTCTGTGTGTGTCACTGGCTGCTTCTTCTGCCACTGTCCTCCTCACTGTCACCCCAGTCCCTCACCCATGGATAGTTGTAGAACACATGAATGAAGGTGAAAACATCTTGAGGTTTACTGAATAAGAGCTAAACATGAGTGGTTGGATTTTTCAGGTACAGGTGTCAAGGGAGAAAGAAGGCTGGGAGGGAGGTCAGGCTCCTGTCACAGCCGGTCACACACACCGGTCCCTGTCATAACACGAACCAGGGGCTGAAGTCAGCCCCCAAAAGGACAAGTTTCCAGCGAGCTGCATGAGCTAAACAACACGCCAGTTACTCAGAAAGGTCTTAATGGGACAAAAGAAAGAAAGTGACGCCCAGTGAGCCCGAAGCTCACGTGCGAGTCCATTGGGAGTTATTAAGGCCAACAGCCCGTGCATCAGATGACAGGCAGAAGCGAAGAGTGAACCATCACGGCCTCACGAGAGCACTCTCCACCTGCTTTACTTCTGTCGCCTTGAATGAACAAAATCACGACTTGCTGGCCAGCCAGAGTAGCGCGAAAGGATTTGAGGGTCTTTGTAGAAGCAGGTTTCCGGCAGAGGGGCTTGGGACTCCTTTCAAAGGCGCATCCAGCCCAGCACAGCCCGCTTCTCCCAAGGGTTCCTCGTCCCTGGGACGGGAGCCGCAGGAAGACAAGAAGGACAAGGGCGCCCTTGTGCAGGTGACGTGATCAATGAGGTTCAAGTCCCAGGACTGTGGAAAGGCCTCCCATCCTTCCTAGGTTTAGCTCAACCCAGGGACGGAGTGACAGATCTGTCACTCCAACGATGATGACTTCATCATCACTCGGTGAAAGGAGACCCTCCCCGTGATGGTGCTAAACCGCTGCGTCTCCTGGCAGCATGGCCATTGGACTTTGACGGATACATGAGTAAAAGATCAGTTCACTGCTGGGAAGCACCCCAGACCCGCCCCCCTACTCCCATTATTAGGCAAAATCTTAAACTGGAAAAAAAAAAAAAAAGCAAAACAGAAGCAAATTCTCAGACCCAGAAACTGAAAGATTCTTACAAACAGAGATTATATCTTATTAGCCAGACTCTCTCATCCAAGTTAATAATTAAATAAAATAAAGGAGAGTACTATAATTCAAATTATCAGTGCTTATAAGCTTTAGCCAATCCTGAATTAGAGACAAAATACATACTTGGAGGAGAGAGAAAAAAGCCATAGGGATGTTCAAAGCATAGTAGGGCAGTTATGAATAAGCATGCATTTGAATCAACACCCCACAACTCTAAAAAGTTTATAAACTTCAAGCATTATGTTTCCGGCTTTAGTAATAATAATAATAATAATAATAATAATAAAAGACAGGAGGCAGAACTCAACTGTAATACAACAGCAAGAACCCCAGCTCCGTAATGCACTTGGTCTTGGCTGTGGCCTTAATTTCTGTTTCTTTTTGCCTTTAAAACGAAAGGGTACGAAACATAATGTAATACTCTGCCTTGAATATTATATTCTTATAAAATATGAAACTCCTAAATGTTTTGCTGGTAACTAAAAGCCAATAGAGGGGAAGAAATTTTAAAGTGTTGTTAGATCTTAACTCATTATTAGATCCTAACTCATTCAATGCATGTACTGCTTTAAAAGTTTAAAGAAATAGCGTCCTCCTCGAGAAAAGAAAGTTTTGCATACAATTTTCTTGAACATACAGAGAGGAGAGAGAGAGAGATGACGCCAAAGAACTCTACTAGATTATGAGGGAAATTTACACTTCAGGAAAAGAAAAGCTTGCATAAATATTTTAATTCTAAATCTTTTGAAACATCCCAAAATTAATACAAATAACCTTTGACCTCTACAGTGACAAGAAGTCCCCAAAGTGGTGGCCATTAACTTCCAGACACTTACTGGGGTGATGAGCTGCTGCTTGGGGACCTGGTTGTAGAGACTGCCGCACACGCATTTTCAATTTCCTCTCCGAAGGCGGGCAGGGTGGTGGGTTCTCTGTGCTATATGACACCAGAGGGTCCTCCACGTGAGGGTAAATCCCCCTGTTGAAAAAACATCACACTATTCTTTTTCCTCAAGTGTGAGTACATTTTTTGGCAGACTCTGTATTGAACTTCAATGTAAGACCTCAGTTTAACCTAAAATACTCCACTGATTTTTTTCAACTGGGAAAATTTCCCAATAGAGGCCGCTAAAAGAGGTGAAGTGTCCGTGGTCACACAAAGCTGCTAGGAAACTTTGTCACAGCAGAAGTCAAAGGAGGTATGTGGCACTCTCTATAAAGTATTGCTGCTGCAAAAGCCAGAACAGAACTTAACAAAACCTCCAGCTCTATCTGCTAGCTTCTGAGAAAAACAGGTCGGAAGAGCTCGGTTTTAAAGACAACATGGGACTGCGATTAGCGAAGTCCAGGATTTGGGAGGCGCTGCAGGAGTTGCGTTTCGTGTCCAGCTTTTCTTCCTGGCTGTGTGGACAGAGCCACCTGCACGAGTCCCGTCCATCCCAGGCCTGGCCTTCTCCTGCTACTGCTCCAGAGCGCATCCTTTTACCTGTCCCCGCCCACAGCCGGCTGCCTGTACACCTCATGGCTCTCAGGACCTCTGTCCCACACAGCCCACTCCTGCTTTACATTCTTCCCGAGACCTAGTTTAGCAAGCATGTGGAGAGGGCCTGCCGGAGCTGGCCATGCTAGGTAATTAGAGGTGAGTCAGCCAGAGCGAAGTCACCAGCCCTTCCTTCTCACCCCCCAGTGGTTCTGCACCCTGTAAGGGCTGAGTGTGTCAACTGGAGAAGGTTAGAAGTTTATGAAGCGACTCGGCAGAGGGTCAGGGTCCTCACCTTGTAAATAGCCTGAGCCTGTGCAAGAGGAGGACAGGGAGATGGTGTGAGTGCCACACCCGCCCTAGGAGGTGCTAGGCTACTTACAATATACGGGAGGAAAACAGTCTTGCTCTTTCCCCCTCTTGCTCTTGCTGCTTTTGCTGTCTTCTGCCACCTTGAACTGTTACCCCGTATCATGCCACCCTGGAGCTAGCTGATTACGGACTGAAACCGCCACAAACTGTGAGCTCATAAACCTTTCCTCCCTTAATTGGGGGTGTCGGGTATTTTGTCTCAGCAATGACAGAAAAGTAACCAAGACACATCTCTTTTCTGTTTCCTTCTCTTTTTCCAAAGCCAAGTTAAGAGGGATCCTACCACAGCTGTCTTGTTAGCTATCGCTTGAGAACAGGTTCTTCTTTTCAAAATTATTTTCTTCTTTTATTTTAGTCACTCTATATTGATCCTCTTTGAAAGCAAATCTAACATTGACCTTCCTTTTCTTTCTAGCCCAACATACTGCAGGATACACTTCTTAAATTTCTTTTATCTACTACTGTCCTTTTGCTCAATAATTAGGAATGTGAGAAAATTGGTTCTTCTCTTTTTATTTGGCTGGAACTCAAGAAAGTGAGGCACTAAGAAAATGTCTGATCCTAACTGCAGACCCTGTGTTTTATTTTTACAAAGGCTCTGTCTTTTTATAAAACCCTCCAAATCGCAGGAAAATGACATGGTGACTCTGTCTATGACCACTGGTAGAAGTGTACCCGGGGACCAGGCTGGCCGTTCTTCCATCCAGAGAAGAGGGAGTCTGCTTCAATCGTGGGAGGACTGTCTTTAACCGGCACAACCAGAATGCACTCCGGGTAACGACAGCTGTCACCAGGGCCCCGGGCTGCAGCAGGCCACCCCTTCTTCCCTCACTTAGGCCTAGAAGTACCCATCCCCTCCCATGACAACATCTCAGTTCACCAGAGTGATGAGTCAGAGTGAAAATCATAAATCTTTTAAGAGGAAAGTCATACAAAGGCAGAGAATTTTGATTCTGAATGATTTGAACTCCACAGAAATAGGAAGAAATTCAAAATTCTTAAAACCGTACTGCTGGTGAAATTCTCCTGGAACGAGAGAATGATTAAACTTACACTGAGGAAGCATTTACCCGCTGAGTTCTTTTAACAGTTTTAAAGTAAGCTCAGCGGTTTGCTGGTGAGAGCGGAAACCTTTAGCAGACGGCTTCATCTGGACATCTATCTCTCCCGTCCTGTGATTCCACAAATACTGGCAGTTAGGGGCCGTCTCACCCTCAAGACATGAAATTTAAAAGAACACAATACATGCTTTACAATCGTTTAAAAAATATATAAAGCCAACTGATTTTAGTTTCTTATCTGCCAACCACATTTTTAAACAACTGACTTCTTTCTAAAATAAAATAAATTTCACAAGCCCATGTGTTTAACTCTTCTAGCCACCCATATGGTTTCCAAAATATACACATAGACATGTCTGAAACCAGGTTCACTAAATTTTATCAATGATCGTGTCGGCGTAGTGGAATTAGGGTGTTTCTTTTAAAATCTTTTTTTTCCTTGTACTTCCATATAGTAATTGAATTTTTATAAGAAACTGCCACTTTCATCACTTTTAAAAAACTTTTTTAAACCCAATGAAATCATCACTTTAAAAAAAGTCCAATGAAATTCCACACATCAGAAGTTAAAAGACAAGATGATTGCACGATGGTTTCTCCTCTCAGATGTCACCACCAGTTGTTCCCCATCCTGGTCCTGCTACATCGTCCAAGACACGAGCTGCCCCAACTTAACGCTGAAATCTAAACTCCACACACCAAGCTAAAGTGCGGCTTGGGCTGGACTTACGAGACTGCTCCACACACAACCTGGAAAGAGCAGAGACGTGACCGGCTCCACTGTTGATTCTGCTGAGAAAATTCAGAGACGGTGCGTGGCCCATGAACACACGGGGGTGACTTCTCCTGCCACGTGGACAGGAACCTCGGGTCCAAACCAGTGCCCAGGCGCCACCCGTGCCCACTGGAACACTGCTTACTGCCATGTGTCCAAAACCCCTCCTTGGCTTAAGTTTTACCAGGTCCCCCTTTCACCTGTTCTCAGCTGCTGCACAGAATAGCTGAGCGTGTATTCCTGGTAGTTCTGGAGGCTGTGACGTCCAAGGTCAGGGGGTGGCACTAGGTAAGGGCCTCCTGGTGGGCGGGGCTCGGCAGGGCCCTGCAGTGGTTCGGGGCACCCTGCCTGGGGGTTGCGTATAAGAATCAGACTCAGACCGGCTTTTAGGGCAGACCTGCTCTCAAGATAGCCCACTAACCCATGAGTCCCTGCATTGGCGGGTTAATGCGTTAACGCGGCCACAGCCCTCACGACCGAGTCACCCGCAAAGCTGCCGCCTGGCCCGCACCCTGGTGTCTCACAGCCAGCCTCAGCCTCTGGAGCCTTCACACCACAGCTCGCCCTCCTGCCTCATTCGCTAGGCTTCCTTTAGTTGTGGCTAAATTTTCCGACCCGTGCACAGGAAGAGGAGAGAATCTGGAGGATTCCTTGCTGAGGTTTGCGGCAGGGTCAGGAGGAGTGTGCATTCACCAGCCCAGATCCCCCCGATCCCTCTCAGTTGAAGCAGGGGCCCTGCGGCTGACAGTCCAGCTGCACGGCCCATCAGCCTGGCCTGGAGGGTGGCCGCTGAGGAACCCAGAGGACATGGAGGCAAGCTGTCCCCATCCACCCTTGGAGGAGGGATGAGGAGCAGGCCTGACGGCCTCCTGGAATCACATCTCATCCAACAGTGACAGCAAAGTTGGGTGCTTCTCCCCTTTCTCCATTTTATCTGCAATTGGAATCGGGTCAACCTTTGCAGATGATGCCTTCTCCTCTCCAGAGAGAGGTTCTGTAAGTTGCATTCTGAACAGGGGTAGAGGTGACGGCCACGGAGTCAAAATCATGACTCTAAAAACTTCATTACTGACTTACCTTCACCTGAATAAAACATGATGGGGGTGGGAGGGGGGCTCCAGCTTGTTGGGTGGGGCAGGGATGCCAACAGGTCTGTCCCACTGGAAGGTTCTGGACCCAGGCAGGGCAGGTTCCCCCTCAAAGGCGCGTCCTACTCATGGAGGAGAACTCAGCAAATGATCATTCAAGAAGGGAACCCTCGCGCTGCAGGGAAGACAGACGTGGGTGACTGTCCAGCTGAGAGCACAGCACAGACTGAGACACTGACAGTGACGAATTCGCTCAGTGACATCGTATGGGTGAACCAGCTCTGAGCCATCCACCTCTGTGAGTCCCTGGACGTGGATCAGCGAGGTCGGGACACTAACCCTCGCCCGGCTATGACCAGATGATGGCGAGGGTTGGGGAAAGACGTGCGGGGGGCTGTGCAAGCTGGGAAGTCCCCCCTCCGAAGGAAAGAGAAGTGTCGGGTGGGACAACGGTCAGGATCCAACTCGCTGGTGACACTACCGGATGGCAGAAGACTCCCCCAGGGCCTTCACCGATAACTCCTCCACGCTTCAGCCCTCCAGATGCCATTCTGGCTGCTCGCCTCACCTGTGACATCAGTTTTATCAAACCAGGAAGGTTAGAAGTCTCTTCTGACTCTCATATTTCATTCCCAGGTTCCCTTTAAATCTAGTCACCGGCAAGTCACCGGCAACGGCCCCCACTGCCAGCACTGGACTTCTTCCTCCCTGACCTCCCTCCAGGTGGATGACGTGTAAGACTCGTCCTGTTTGACAGCCCGGGACACAGTTCCTGCTCCCCTAAACCCTGCTGGCCCCTGTTCAGATCACAGGCACACAGAAGTCGGCCACCCCGGGGTCGGCCAGGGACAGGGCTGCGGGGCAGTGAGTGTCCCTGCCTTCCTCCTAGGGCCCACGGGGGCCCTGGGCACAGGCCGGGCTGTTTGCTTTGGAGGTGTGCTGGGAGGGAAGGCAGCCGGCAAGCGGAAGGTTCAGCCATTCATTCATTAATTACAGCCTAATTGAGGGCTTGTTCTCAAGAGCAAGTCCTTTGAAATTACTTTCCATCAAACAGCCAAGACAGGGAGGCATCAGATACCCAGCACCCTCCCTCATTTCCGCAGCGCGGGTAGTTTTCTGGCAGGGTCCGAGATGCCCCTGGGACCCAGCTGTACTGTCAGGAGTGTCTCTGGGTCCCTGTGTAGCTAATGTCTGGGTTTTTTGTTTTTTTTGGTTTTTGTTTGTTTGTTTGTTTGTTTTTGTTCCAGGGATCGAACTCGTGACCTGGCACTTGCCAGGCAGGTCTCATGCCACTGACCTAAACCCCCAGCCAATGTCTGCTTTTTCAAAAGAAAATCTGCACCGGCCGAAGCTCTTTGTGAGCTTTGATCTGATCTTTTCCTAATAAACAGACAATGGAAAAATTCCTTGGGCAGATCAGGACACCTGAGCCTCGTGGCCACGCCTCAGGTTACCCCGAAGGGAGGAAGCGGGCTGGCAAATTGATGTGGCTCTAAACGACAACACTGTGTGCTGGCCCCGGGCACTTCGAGATTGACCAAGAGGGAGCTCGGGTTGCACAACGATAGGATCTTGTTGGCGCAGCTGTCAGGGCAGGAAACTCCCACTGCGAAAGGCATAAAACCACCAGGGCAGTCCGGACAGCCCAGTCCTCGCTGCCTGAAGCACAGTGGAGCCCAGCCCGGCCCCAGATACAGATGGGACCATGAACTCCAGCCTCTGCGGGACAGGAGGTGGCCGGGGCTGGCCTGGGAGCTGCCCCCAGGCCCCCAGCGTCCATGGCGGTGCCGGGGGTGCCCGCGTATCTGTCTCCTTCTCCAGGCCTAGCTGCCTGCCCCCAGGAGGGGCTTGGGCATCTCAGAGGGGTGGTCCCCTGCTAGGCGGAAATGGGAAAGAGACCATGCAGAACCTCAACGACCGCCTGGCCTCCTACCTGGACAAGGTACGGGCTCTGGAGGAGGCCAACCAGAAGCTGGAGAGCCGTATTCTGCAGTGGCACCAGGACAGAGATTCCGGCAGCCAGAAAGACTATTCCCAGTATGAGGAAAACATAAGCCAGCTGCAGGAACAGGTAAGGTGCCGGGCGGCCACGTGAGCCAGAGCCCCAGCCACGTCGTTGGGGACCCTAGGGAGGAAAAGTCAGCGAGAAGGCGGTTTCCAAGACAAGGGCAGAAGCGTGCAAAGTAACTGTAGAGGCTCTGGTCTTAGTACACCATCGATATGGGCTTGGGAAAGTCTGGTGAAATTAATCTCCTACCCATAAACCAGAAAATGAAAGCGGCCCAAGGCATAGATGTATCCTAGGCTATTTTTGAAAAATAAGACTGATTTTTCATATAGTAAAAAAAAATCACAAAAGTGCCAGGCAGCCTGGCACTGTGCAGTGTCACTTATGAGCCAGTAACGTCCCAGTGGTGACAAGGGCTGGTGTGCGAGTTGCACACTTGGTGCACAAGGCCAGGGGTGTGTTGACTTTCTCAAGACGCTGGTAGTGCCCCACCCCACGAAGTATGCTCGCCCATCAACAGGAGGCCGAAAAGCTGTCACTCCAGCAGCCTGACGATAAATCCAGGCGACACCTCTGGGTGTTTCTTTTGGGAGCGGCTAGCAGGTAAAACGTTGCTCACCGTTCTGAGAGGGAGATACTGCTGGGGGGAGGAGATGAACACCGTTTTTAAAATCTGATTGAAGGAATGGGGCAAGAAGATGTGCTTCAAAAAATACATAACCCATCAGCCAAACAGCTCAAAACCCAGCTCAGCTTTGTGGGACGGACACCCAGCTAGAGGCAGGGGAAACTAAGTGATAACACCAGTTATTTTTAAAAGGTGTGTAACTTCCCTCTTACACAAAGGAGTCTCAGGAAATCGGTGGGAGATTGTGATCTAACCTACCCTAGAAAGGGCATCCCAGACTGCCAATATTTCACCAGGTTATTTTGCAACACCCAGCTCATGCTTGCTTGAATGTAGAACCAATCCAGATAATATAAATCCGGCCTTGTAATGAACCCTAATTACTGAATAATCAGCCTGATAACTGACTGTGTCATTACCTTAACTATAGAGTGCGCGGTTGGTTGTCTCTGCTGAAAATCAAGGTGACTCAACAGTCCTCGCCGTGTTTTTCACTTAATAAAGTTGCTTTGGTTTTAGGATGGAGGGTAAGGGAGGCATTTGCAGGGGGAGAGCTGAGAGGCAAAGCACAGGGGAGTCTGAGATGTCAGCTAGCAGAAGGCAGGACGAAGGGGCGGGAGACGAGGGAGGAGCTGACAACACAGCCCTTCTCGTGTGCTGGGCACTGGACGTCGTGCTGAGTATTCGATACACACATCCGTGCTAGGTGCTTTCCCTGTGGATGAAACTGCCGTCATCGGATTCTATGCTCACAACTGTTTAGAAATCAGAGCTCACGAAAGGGAAACAGCCATGCAAAGCCACCAGCCAGAAGCAGGGGTGGGAGGCCTGTTCGCAGTGCCCCCGAAATTTCAGCCTCAGCACACGGCTGGCCGGCCTACCTCCGGAGCCGTGTTAGCTGCATCTTCTTTGCAAAGATCGTGCATTGTACTTGCACTGTTATCCACGCAGTGCATCACACGCATCTCGCTGGAGTCTCAAAGTGTGGGAGTCTGGCGTTTTTATCCCCAACTTACAGGAGCAAAAAGGAGACCATGTGGTTATCTAAATTCTTTAGAACAGAACCACGAAACATTGCATCAAAGGTGGGAGATGGGATTGTTTATGAGGGAGGGGCGAACTTTCCCACCCCCACCTCCAGAGGGTCCAGAATTCTGGGTTCTGAGAGAGGTAGGGCACTCCTTCCACTTTGAGTTCCAACACTTTCTGAACACTCACTTCAGAGGTTGCATTTTTTGGAGGTTTGAAAAAAGCATCGCCTGTTTGAGGGTGAGGTTATCTTTCTTCCTCAGCACATGTGTGTGTGCGCACGCACACACACACACACACATACACACACACTCCCGCCCTTAGGAGACGCTGCCCCCTTCCTGGGTCGTCATGAGATGCCCCGGGCAGGCGTGGAGCTCTGCTCCTCCTTTAGGATATTAAATGGTGCGCTAAAAGTCTAGGGAAAAAGCTGAGTTCAAAATTAACCCAGATGGAAGTTTTGACAGAGGCCGTAGGGATATCATCCAGGAAACTCCCTGAAGATTCTCAGGGCTGCTATCTTTGACATTTTGGTCAGTTCAGAGCACACACGCTGTGCTAACACAGCAGTGAGATTGTAAAAGAATGAACTCAGGGCCTTGGGGAAAAGCCAGGCAATAATTACAATGCACAGTGCAAGACCTGTGCCTCGTGTGTTATTTCTCAATCCACCTTCGTCCATTTATGACCCTGGAGGATAGCTCAGAGGTGGTGGCCTCAGCATAATACCCTATCAAGTATGCTCAAGAGTGGGAAATAATTTTATAGGTGATTTATATAAAATGCACCCACGGCTCACCCTGATGAACCACGAGGCCCGGGGGAATCCAGCCCTTGAGGTGGGCTTTCCAGAGGTTACCTCATCGGTTTAGCCAAGGAAGCCCTCCAGCGGTATTTTTGCCCTCCTGGTCCTGTGTTGGGCGCGTTGCAAGGTTTCCCAGGTGCTGACCACCATCTTGGAGTCCATGTCCCACAGGGCTACTCAGCACCCATGGGAGCGAGGCTTAGCCCAGGGTCTCGCGCTGCTGGGCATGGAACTGCTTTTTGTTCAGCAAAGGAAGAAGTCAGGGGCTGATTGGATCCCCAAAGGAAGCAGGAAGTGGGGTGGGGCAGCCAGCAGGGGGGGGCTCATGAAACTTGGGGCTTAGCCAGGTGTGGTGGACACACCTGTAATCTCAGCACTCTGGGAGGCAGAGGCAGGAAGATCTCAAGCTTGAGCCCAGCCCGGACAATTTAGTGACTTAGTGAGACACTGACTCATAATAAAAATATTTAAAAAGGGCCAAGGGTGTAACTCAGTACAAAGGCCCTCAGTTCAATCCCCAATACTGCAAAAGCAATCACCAAGCAAAGAAGCAAGCACAAACCCTAGGGCTTTTCATAAGCAGACATTAGCTTTAATTGTAAAAGTTAGATATTTTTTTTCATTAGGAAAAAATGCTCTATTTATATTTTTCTGAACTGATTCCATTTCAGCTAATTTTGAGAGTGTCCATGGTATGCCAGGAATGTGCTATTTTATAAATTATTTTCCTATGAGGATTATAATCCTCATAACTCCTTGAAGGAGGGGTGATTCTTATTCCCATTTTATGGAAGAGGAAACTGAGACTCCTTCAGGTTTGTTCAGCCTGCGGGAGCAGGAGTGCGAGGCCAGCCCTGCTCCCTGGGTCCCAGACGGGGCATCCTTACAGCTCCTGAAAACCCCTATCAGGCGTTTGTGACCCCAAATTCCAAGCTATCAGCAAAGCTCTGCATAGAAGCAGAGTCTTTAACGGTGTCTCTGCACTGAGCTATAGCTCTGCCGGGGGGGCGGGGGACTCTTCCTGAGCAACAGAATTAGCTCTGTAGATATAACAGCAACATCACAGGCATCTTTAAACTCTGGGAGCACTAAATGACAGAAGTTTAGCCAGGGGGCCTCCAAGGTCACCGGTGCTGGCACAAGCTCCTTATTTAATAACAAATTACGGACCTGAAACACAGGGGTGACCTGCCCAGACCACGTGGGTGGTCAGGACGGAGCCAGAACCAAAGCAGCAACCCGGTATCTGGCTTGGCTCAGTCCTCGACTGTAACAGCACCGCACAATGACACTTCTGAGACCCCACCCGCCCCGTGTCTCCAGAGACGGTGCCATAGACCAAGGCACGCTATTTCGCTGGTTTTACTATGTGCACAACGGTTCAAAAATAAGAGTTTTTCTTTAAAATTACACAAAAGATATATGCATGTGCAGGGAAAATCTTTCACTGGAAGCCGTAATGGGGTGAAGCTTCTTAAGCGCCTTTATTAGATGATAAACAGTTAGCTCGGTAAATGTTTTGATAGCGTGATTGGGTACCCTTGTCACGGAATGCGTTACACACACACACACACACACACACACACATGCAAGTTACACACAAGGGGAGGATCAAAATGTGGGGGGTGCTTAGAGTAAAAGACACATCACCACGAACCCCATGGAACTCCTCCCCATCCCATCTTTGGCACGTACTTATCCGAGTTCTTGCCACGCTCTGAAGCAGCTCTGGAAATCCTCTCTTGTGCGTGTCATTATGAAATATGATCAAAAATACAGCGAAGGCTGCTGCCAAGTGCCACCCGCAGAAAGGCAGGCTGGTAAAAAAGTCACAGTGCGCTTGTCCGCCTTCTTTGTCCCCCCGTCCCTGTACCAGGGATCAAACTCACAACCTCACACTTGTCAGACAGGCACTTTTGGAGCTAAGTCCCCAGCCCCTGGTTCTCCTTCTTCACCGGATCTGGAATGGTGTGACTTCCGGTGCTTCTCCAAAGTCAGAATGACCATGAAAGGTGAATGTTTGGAATCAGTTCTGGACACTGAGGCAGACTATAGGGGGAAAAAGCCAGGAAAGAGGACTTCCAAAGCTACTTCAGCATGGAGAGAGATGAGAGAATCAGTGCGTTGGAGGGAGGGGAGGCTCTGAGAGGAGTCGGCGGTGATGTATCTTCTACCCTGAGAATGTTTTGTTAATTTAGACACTCACTACACTTTTCGCTTACACCTGTCTATGGCTCTTACCCATGGGGGGAAATGATTGTGCTACAGTGATTATCAGAAAATATAGTCAGACACTTGCCTTTTTTGCTCATTAATAATGACCGGAAATACAAATATATTCCCAAGTACAAACATGCTCATCTAAAATGATAATTATTGCATTTTAGGAGAACTGATCTAATATTCATACTAAGAAAAGCCTTACAGCCCATGCTCTTAATGTCTTCAGATTCAGGGAGCTTAAGGGAGACACTAAGACCCACTCAGGACACTCAGAAGACCTTTTGAACCTCTGCAGTCCCCCCTCGCTCTTTCAAGGCAGCAGCAGCCCCAACTTGTCAAACTCAACAGAAAAAGCAGTGGGGAAGCCAGCTGCAGGTCGGACGCTTGCTAGAAATCTGGCCAGGCCAGCATTCAGTATGCGCTCAGTAAACCCGCACGGATCCGGCTCTAGTGCTCCGCCGCAGAGAGGTTGTCTGTACTGATGACCTCAGGCCCAGGAGCTGGGGGACAGAGGCGTCCATGGCCCGTCCAGCGAGACCCATCTGGCTCTGTGTTTTGCAGATAGTGGACGGCAAAATGGCCAACGCTCGCATCCTGGTTCTCATGGACAACGCCAGGATGGCAGTGGATGACTTCAGCCTCAAGTAAGCTCCTTCTGCGCAGGGCCGTGTGAGTCGGGGGTTCGTTCGCTTTCCAAAAGGAAACCTCATCGGACGCACAACTAAAACCTGATCGAATTATAATGAAAACACATAGCAACGGCCAATGCCGCGTGTAATAGTCGAATGGACTCTGGTTTAAACAAACCAGATACAAAACACAAGGACCCGTGGGAAGTCTGAATATGAATAAGAGGTGACACTGAGGGAATTGTGGACTTTCTCTATGGTATAGGGGATCAAACTCACCACCTTGCACTTGCCAGGCAGGTGCTTATGCCACTGAGCTAGAGCTCCAGCCTGGAATTGTTGATTTTTACATAGGAAAATTTTATTTTCGTTATTTAGACAAATATCCTTGTCTCCATAAATGCACCCCAGCAGACATAGTGTAAAATGTCGCGCTGCCTATCATTTGCTTTCAAAAACTTAAGCCATGCATGTGGAGGAAGAACCTGTGGCAAAACACTAAGGGCTGTGAAATCCAGGTGGGGGGTGAGGCTGTTTATTATTCTGTTCTCCCCCACTCAGTTAAAAACTTGCCCATCGTGGCAAACAAAGCAGCATGGCATGAGGCAGCCACAGACGTCACCCTGCGTTGTGCTCACGTGCTCCGATTAAATTTAAAAAGTCAGAGGTTCGTCTCTACGCCAAGGTGAACCCTCACAGGGCCCACAGCCTTCCGACAGTGGGGGGTTCTTTCTCCCTTCTCCACAAAGGTACCAGAATGAGCACTCCCTAAAACAAGAGCTGGAAGGCGAGGTGGAGACCCTGCGGAAGACCTTGGATGACCTGACCATCGTCACGACAGACCTGGAGCAGGAGGTGGAGGGGATGAGGAAAGAGTTAATTCTCATGAAGAAGCAACATGAACAGGTAGGACAGGCCCTGGGGTGTCCCAGCAGCCGGCTGGGCTCTGGACCTGTGCACACCAGGACATTCCTTAGCTACAGAGGAACTGGCCAGGGCTCTTGTGAACACTACACCAAACTAGCTCTGGGCTTCCTAGGCTGACCCAGGGCACGGCCGCTGTGGGACCAGAGAACAAAGCGGAAGTACCATGGGCCAAAGTCAGCATGACTGGTGGCAAAAACTAAGACTCTTGATTTCCAGAAGCATTTACCATCCATCTCAAGGAGCTGAGGCTGATAAAACGATAGAAAAACAATCTCCATTTTAGGCAAAGGAAAGTCACTTCTGAACATCAAAGAGCCTGGTTTCTGAATAGCTGGTTAGACGATGTTGTTAATTAAACCTTTCCTGCCAGCGCCTGTTTTTCATGGAATCCTATGGGCATCAGCCCTCCAGAGGCAGAAGGTAGAGGATTTTACACGCTTCTCTCCACCTTTTGGTTTTTCGTGACTGAACTGCGTCCCGAAAGCTCTGGCCTAAAACCTGAAATTTGCAACCACTTAATTTTACAGTCGTTCCACCAAGAAACATCTTCTAGACAGGAATATACATACATACACCGTGCTAGCACAATTGTCTCTGAAGCATTTTCAACCAGGGATTAAGTTAGTTATCAAAGAAGCCATGCAGGTACCTGTCTTGTGATAATCTTTATTTTACAAAATTATTAGAGAAAAAAAGTATATAGTTGTGTTATCAAAAAGAAGAATTGAGAAACCAAACCACACCAGTGAAAGCGGTCACACGGCCTAGGCTGGCTGGCTGTTTTGTTCTGTTTTGTTTTAGGATCCATTTACCGCTGCCCATCAGTGCAACCGTCCAGGCTTCTGTTTGTGCTGGCCGCTATTTTGTTTTCTTTCTCTCTTATGGAACAGGAAATGAGGGGACAGCCCATGCCCAGTGACTTCAAGGTCAGCGTGAAGGTGGACGCGACTCCCGGGGAAGATCTGATCAAGGTCTTGGAGGACATGAGGCAGGAATATGAGTTTATAATAAAGAAGAAGCATCAGGACTTGGACACTTGGTTCAGAGAGCAGGTGAGAGGGAGAGGTGGGCAGACTGCCCGGGCGCCCCGTTTCCGCGGGATCGCAGTGCTGACACCTCTGTCTGTGCTCTGTCTCCCAGTCGGCGGCCGTGTCCCAGGAGGTGGCCACTCCAGCTGCGGGGAAGGGCACCCAGGGCGACATTCATGAGCTGAAGCGCACGTTCCAGGCCCTGGAGATTGATCTGCAGGCACAGCACAACAAGGTGAGGGGGAGTTAGGACCATCCGAGTCCTGTGTCACCTCCTCCAGGAAGCCGTCCAGACGTGAACCCCACTTCCCTGGGGACCTCTCTCCCCAGTCTCCATCGATCTTGTTCCTGATGGGGGTGGTAGCAAGAGCTTTAGTCATCATGTAAAGAGGACACCAGATGTTGGTCGAGGCAGTTCATTCTATTAAATGCTGTTAGTCCTCACAGTACCTTTCCAGGCAGGTCTTCATGTGCCCATTTTAGAGATGAGGAAACTGAGGCTCCAAACAGTTAAGGAAACTGGCCAAGGCCACACAACCAGTAAGTTACCAGTGGTGAAACCACACAATGCTAGGGTGGGAGTTTCTAGACCCCCATAATCTCTCCACTGACAGCCAGGCTACCCTGCAGCTCCATTTGGAGAAATCCTGGTGCCGAGGTGGTAGGTGGTGAAGCCAGGCCCGGCCTGGCTGAATTCCTTGAGTCTGTCCTGTCACTAGCAGACTAAGTTCCTGGGCCTAAGTCCTTTTAGCCATCTTCACTGAATCCAGTGGTCAGCATTCACAGCTCACTAACTACCCTCTCCAGGTCCCTTCCCCGCCCCCAGGCTCCTTGGATCTGTCACCAGCGGAGCTCTCAGAGCTGCTCCCCTTTGGGTCTGGAGAGGACACAGTTAGTTCCTGTGAGCTGAGAGGCACGTGGTAAATGATGTGACAGTTCGGGAATCCGCGAAAGCACATGGACATTAAAAACATGCATCGTCAAGGTGACAATGCCCAGCGCAGAAACTATGGCAGTGTTGTGTTTTGAGCTTTAAAGACACTGTGCCCTACCCTGTCCTACCCCTCTGTGATGCCAGAGAGGCGGGAGGACACCTCCGTGCCTTTGCTGCATGACACTATTCATCACCGAGAGTTGGGTACTGATGGTGTGAAGGGAACAAGCAGCAAATGTGCAAACCACGGAGATAAAACGGCACATGAGACAGAGGCAAGGGTGGCAGCGTAGAGAGCTGCCTTTTAAGCTGTTTTGGAAGGGCTTTACTATTTAGGGGACAGATGAGCAAAGCCCCAGGTGCTGCCTCCCTTGGGGAATTTCCATCTGGCCAGAGACAAACCGGAAGCATTGGGTAGAGCGGTCTGGAGCCAGGCAGTGCACAATCCTCATCCCAAATGCCAAGCAGGGACCATCCGTGCTGGGGGAGCGCGACAGAGCTCCTGGGCGCTCCCCATGCGATGGTCTTACACCCCGAAAGTGACTCAGAAGTCCCAGCTCTGACACCACCTCAAATAGCACAGCAGTGGCCAAATCTCAATGCTCAGTAAGCCCACGCCACTGAGCAGTCAGGCTGTGGTCCGCTCCGCTAGTGAAAGACAATGCCTTCCTCTTTCAGAAATGCGCCCTGGAGAGCATGCTGTCGGAGACCCAGTCCCGCTACGCCTGCCAGCTCCAGGACATGCAGCAGATCATTTCCTGTTACGAAGAGGAGCTGCGGCAGCTACGCCACGACCTTGAGCGGCAGAACAGCGAGTACAAGGTGCTGCTGGGCATCAAGACCCACCTGGAGAAGGAAATCACCACCTACCGCCAGCTGCTGGAGGGAGGCAGCGAGGGGTAAGGCGGGCCGGGTGCAGGAGGGCAAAGGGCAGGCAGCCAACGCATGCGTGTGTCCTGGGCGCCTTGCACAGTGTAGCTCTAGAGGGGCGGGGCCGATGCTGACTTCCTCTGAAGATGCCTAGAGCGAGCAGAAACGAACAGACTCCCCCTCCCTGGATGCTAAGATCTGCTTTCAGATCCGTTACGATGGACATGTTAAAATCTCTAGGAAAAAGCACATAACAACTTGAAAAATGTAGAGGGAATGTTGTAACCTAGCAGCGGGAAAGAGTCCTAAACAATAAGAGTGTTCAGACTTTCTACATTCAATGACCGAAAAGAAAGAATTAGAAAGTTTTTCAAAATACATAAATAAACATCCTGGTACCAAAGGTAGACCATCCTGAGAAGTTCTGGGGTTGCAGGCTCGAGACCTCAAACTAGAAGGGACCCTGGTGGACAGATGCCTGCAGCAGGCAGAAGGCAGGGGGTGGCTTGGAAGAACCCCCTTGCCCAAGGTCGAGGAGGCTGATCCAGGTCGTCCATGAGCTCAGACAATTATCCCCGTTAAAGAGCTGAGAATTTACAAGCAGCACGAGGAGACGGGCTCTTCCGGAGAGGTGGTGACTACTGCCAGTACTAAAGTGGGTTTTAACTCTTCTTATTTGTATAGGGCAATGGAAGAATCTAAGTCCGGCGGGAAAGGTAAAATGATTTCTTTCACTGTTTGGATCGCCTTGTGTTTTTATCATTCTGTAATGGTCATGACCCTTGCCGTAACTGCAAATGTCCCGTGTTCAACTTTTATTTTGGCCCCAGATGGCCAAAGTTTTCAGTTAATTTAACAAACTAGGAAACGCAGAACACAGTGAGTGTCACAGTCATTCCCACAGTGGCAGGTGGAGTATCCCTTATCCACAGCACTTGGGATCAGAAGTGTCTCTGATTTCAGATTTTTTTATTTAATTTTGGATTATTTCAGAGTCCACAATGAGATATCGCAAGGATAGGAGCCAAATCTAAACGTGAAATTCATGTATGCTTCATACATAACCCATACATATGGCCCGTGGGTAATTTTATACAATATTTTAAACATTTTTTTAATGAAGCAAAGTTTTATGGTGTGGAATGTCCCCACTTGTGCCATCTTATCAATCCTCAGAGTTTTGGAGAAATTTGGAGTTCAGAGTTTTGGATAAGGGATGCTTAGCCTGTATATGGAAGTTTCATGCCAACAACAAAAAAATTAAGATGATAAAAAATAGTATTATGTCTCCTTTCAGTAATGGAGACTATTTACTAAACTCTGAAGAAATTAAACACGTAACTTCCTGTCAATTCTGTTGCACACCAATGTTTCATGAGATTTTGGGGGGTACTGAGAATTGAGCTCACGACCTCACATTTGCCAGGGAAGCCCAGTGCCACTGAGCTGTGTCCCCAGGCCCTATGAGGTCTGAGTAGTGTATAGGGAAAGATGTGTCCCAGAGCCAGAGAGAGTTGGGGGTTCTCTACCATCACCCTCTTACGGAATGGTAAGGCTGTATTTCAGTGTGTTCCAGGCTGAACGAGTACTTCTGTATGGAAGAAGGGTCAAAAAAAGAGAAAGCAACAAGAGAAGCTTCCCTCTGTCTAACTCCATGTTCCCGAGCACCTTAGACGTGGTTACACCATTTTCCCAGGTTACCACTAACCTCTCCCAGAAAAGCTGCAGAAGAGCCCAGTGTAGAACAAGAGGCCCTTCCCCAAGAGTCTGGGATAAAATCGTTCTCAGGCATCAGCAACTCAGAGAATCACAGTTGGACCCATAGTCCCAGAAAACTGACCTGCTACCTTTATATGAAATCCAACAGATGGTCCTTCACCCTCTCTTTACCTAAGCCCAGGGATGGGAAAATGCAGTAAGTTATAAAAAATAGCCCAATCTACTCTAGCAGAGGTTTGATTTTAACAGAGCTTTCCTTTGTAGCTCTGTAAAGGTTTCAGTTCTTCCCTAGAGTTTAGAATTGATTGGTTGATGGATCAATATTCAGCTAAAGCATACCCTTGAGAACAGCAGTCCTGATAAACATCCCTGGCCTCTCACCCATCCACCTGGCATGGTTTCCAGGTCTTAAAATAAGGTGTTCCAGATGACTTATAGTCCTCTTCAAGATAACAGCCTCTGTGATGCAAGAGCCACACAGCCCACGTAAGCAGAAAGCACTCCTCAGAGGCTTGTGGCCAGGATGAGCATCTGGAGCAGGGACATCTTGCATGAACATCTTCATCTCCAAAAGACACTGTTGTCCTCAGATTTTCATTTCCTGGCAGGAGGGTAGAGGAAAAATTCTGTGTGGTGAGACTCCTGTTCTCTGGTGCAGAGTCCGCCATATTGCTCAGCCATCAGGGTCCGCCATATTGTTCAGCCATCAGGGTCCGCCATATTGCTCAGCCATCAGGGTCTGCCATATTGCTCAGCCATCAGGGTCTGCCATATTGCTCAGCCATCAGGGTCCGCCATATTGCTCAGCCATCAGGGTCCGCAATATTGCTCAGCCATCAGGGTCTGCCATATTGCTCAGCCATACAGGGTCTGCCATATTGCTTACTGATCATTTTGGAGGTACACCGGAGCTCTGAGGGCATAGATTAGGGAACCAAACAGGAATATAGTTCAGATGGTGGAGAAAGCATGATAGTGACTGCTTTGCTGCTCTTTCCCACAGTATCTGCAGCTCCAAAGATCAAGGCCATCACCCAGGAGAGTGTCAACGGAAGGATAGTTCTTTCTCAAGTGAATGAGATCCAAAAGCACGCGTGAGGCCAATAAAAGTTTCTGCCTGTTGTAAAAATTATTCTTTTCCAGTGAAAGTCCTTGCCTAGACACTGATGGGTGAGTCCTGAAAGGTATCCTTGGAGTTATCAACTCAGAAACTTCTGATATTTTCTCTATCACAGTCTCATCAGACTTCCCCTAACACATCTGATATACTGTTGAACTTTTCAAATCAAACTGTCAATTTATGAGTTTAAAGGTCTGCTTGCCTACCACGGTCTTCAGATTCCTATCAAGGTAATCCGGTTTGTAGCCAGTAAAACTGTGTACACTACGTGCTGCCTGTTCTTGCACTGCAAAGCAAGACAGAGCCTCGAGCAATTTTCCCTCCAAAGGTTCGCAGAGCATTGTTCATGAGAGAACAATCCAGAGGGATCGTAAGGTGTCACGCATGTCCCCAGTATCCAAACACAGGACAGATTGTTCCTTCAGGCTATACAACCATGAGATGGGATGTGGTTTACCAGGCTCTCCAGCTTCTTTTAATGGAAGGAGTGGGGGACAAATCCAGAAAGGAGGTTCAGGAAACTTCTCTAAGATAAAAATCCACAGATCCCCCAAGTCATCACCAGAAGATGTACATGGCATTGCAGGATATTAACAAGTTAAGAGACCACAGATATGAGATAGTCAAAACCTCCCATTTTACAGACAAATAAACTGAGGCCCAGGGAAGTGAAGAGACTGACTCAATGCCCACTGAATTGGTGCCAATGAGTCTAGACCTGGGTCTCTTGGATCTTGCAATAGCTGGTAAATTAAAATGGGCATCATTGAGGTCCATTCCCATCTAACATCTTAAAATCCATGTCTCTTGAAGGGGATTGCTTTTCATGTTTTCTGAACTGAACATCTGTTAAAACTGGGCTCATCTTACCTCTAAAGGGATCCATTGGTCCCTTTAAGGCACCAAGCGATGTTTCTGATACTTACAGGATAGAAAGGCAGCCCCCGGCAATCTGAAATTAACCATATCATTGCAGAAAGCAAAAGTGTTAGTCAAAATCTACTAATTCCCTGGTATAAAATTATAAATTTATCTTTACTGTGTGACTATTTCAAAGAGGCTCAAAAATCACATACGTAATCGACTTCCACAAGGTTTGTGTGTGTGGTGTTAGTCTGCGGTGATTTTGTTGTACCGTAAGTGCTCTGTTTCTGTCATTTTACTGAGAGAGCTTGTCTGTACTAAGAGGGTATTACAGTGTACAATCAGCTCCAAAATAAAATGTTCTGTATTTTATTTTATTTTATTTTATTTTATTTTAATTTAATTTTTTCAGTACCAAGAATCAAACTCAGGGCCTCGCACCTTCTAGACGGGTGCTGTACCACTTAGCTACATTCCCCGTTCCTTTTCTCCATTTTAAAACCCACTTTTTCCTCCCATTTTGGACACTCTTATCTCTTTCCTGAAATCTAGCAAAGGTACATAAACTATAAGGTCAGCCCTCCGCTGCTCCGGTTCCCGTGCATGACTCAAACAAACCCAGGCCGAAGATCCCAGAAGCGCTGCCGCTGTACATGTGCTGACTTCCATTTTTGTTACTGCTCCCTAAACAACACAGTAGACAGCTCTTCACGTCGTGCTGGCCCTGCGTCAAGCACGCTGAGTAGCCCGGGACGGCCGGAAGTGCAGAGAACATAGGTGGACAGCTCTGTCTGCAGGCTTCCGAAGTCAAACCTGGGCACTTCTAGCAAACTCCTTTGGGGAATATTCAATAAAGGACTGTGAGAAGCTGAAGAAAAAAACGTAATGCCAGAACCGGAAAATAAATTTCCATTTCTAGTCACAGTTTAGGTATGGCCTGCTAAGAATCAGACATTTGAATCATTTTTCATTCAAGCACCTATAATCTCCTTAAAGTCCGATTAATTTTTACCTTATCCATCCAACTGACTGGTTCATGCCACCCAAGGTCCAAGAAAGACCTGAGAGCCACACAAACTGGATTAGCTGCTCACACTGCCAATAACGAACTGTTTCTGTTTTACTAAGGAAAGACAAACAGAAATGAATCCGTCCGATAAAGAGACAATTGCATAAGCTTTGGGTGTAAGTAACACTGAGCAACCTTTCTCTCACATTCAAATCAGCCCGAAAAACTTTCAAAATACCCAGAACGAATCAATTAATGCTGCGAGTTGAGGTGAGTAATCAGCAAGAGAAGTTTCTGTTTGTATTTGGCTTTGACAAACATACACCCCACCCATGTAAGAGGCGGTTAGAAATTCTACGGTTTTCATTCCGGGCATATTTGGAGTAAATAGTAACTATCCTTCTATTACCCAAAAGTCAATTAAGCAAATATCTGGCTAATCCTAAGAAGTATGAAACGTTACCTCAGAATTTAACATTTGTGTCAGCATATTTACTTGCAGTATTTTGGGGTGGTGAGAGTGTACACATTCATCTGATGTTGTTTGATCGTATCAAATACGGGGGATCGAAATACATGGAAAGTTTCTAAATTTTTAAAATGTAATATGCGAAAGACATAGTGCCATGAATCCCCCCAAACCCTCCCCTCTCCTTGTGCAGCTGTCCCCCATCTTGCCCCTTTGGGAGGCAGGTCTGGGAGTCCCCTTCGCTGACGGCCTACAGGCAGTGTGGCGGGAATTACTGCGAGGGCTGCTCTGCGCACGCCCAGCAGAGGGGCAGCCGTGTGAGAGCAGAACAGCGCAGCCTCGCCCACCAGATCCACGCCGATCTGGTCCAGGCCACTGCTGGCTCCCCACCCCCCAAGTCAAAATGACCCTGAAAGGGAAATATTTTATATTGATTCAGGCCATTGAGGCAGCCATGACAACACAACTATAGACCCTCACGAAAGCGGACTTCCAGAACTGTGGCAGAAAGCGGCCAGTGTGATGGGATAAGTGTGTCAGAAGCCAAGGGGAGGATTCTGAGGGGAATGAACAGCAACGTGTTCGCTTATTGTAGTAAAATTAAACGTTCACGCGGTTTCCCATCTCACCGCATGCATGCCTTACAGGCTCATTTCCCACCATTGTTTTCGTGTGCTTGTCCTGTGGATGATATGATGTTGGGGGACCAAGATATTAACAGCTCATTATCAAGGCATGCAGCAGCTGAGGGGAGGGGAGCAGGGTCACCAAACCAAGGGGAAAGCGGGGACTCGAGTCACGGTGGCGAAAGGTAGATTGGAGAGGGAGTCCAGGGCTCCTCACACTTGGCTTATCTCCAGATTACCGGGGACATTTGGAAATCTTAATGCCCAGACCACACTTAGGCTAAAATTTTTCATGGCTCGGCCAAGACATGGATGTATTGTAAAGATTCCCAAATAGCTGCAGTGTTCAGCCATGTTTGAGAACCACAGTCTGATTTTACGCAGAGGAAGCTAAGTTTATTATAGAAGTACAGCAGATGTGAGCAAAGTCCAATGATAAATCGCCACACAATGCAGCAAGGGACAGCGCCGAAGGTGAAAGGGAATCCCCTGGGGAAGGGTCCTGTGTGAAACAAAGCCTTTGGCCATCGAGACAGAAAACGCCAGCACCGTGATCCCGCCTGCCTGCAATCCCAGCACTCGGGAGGCTGAGGCAGGAGCATCACCGTGAGTTTGAGGCCAGCCTGGGCTACACTGCGGACTCACAGCCACCTGAACTGTGCAGAGAGACCCTGTCTCGAAAAACTAAAGCAGCTTGGTGCCAAGAGCCTGCACATCACAGCAGAGCACCTGGGGTCCGGCTAACACCAGGTCCTGAGGAAGGCCGGCAGCCAAGGTCACACTCTCGTCACCTCTAACCCTTTCCCTGACACCTATGACTAAAAAAGTTAATTGAAGGAACGCTTAAGCAGGTTTTTTTTTCCTCTAAAGCAGTAGCAGGTGGTTTTAGTATTTTCCAAGTGTGTATTTTATATTTTTCTAGTCGTTAATCAGGGTATGGCTTTGAAGCTGTGAGATGAGGACTCATGTGAAGTCTTTCAAAGTTTTCAATCATCAGTTGGAATGGTTTTATCCTGTTTTGTTTGACTATATCATACTTGATGATATGAATAGCAGTTTTGAAGAAAACAAAGCATTATGACAGCTATTGCTGATTTAATATCATCCTTCTTAGAAGTCCTACCATGCTTTTTTTGTTCTACTACCATTGGTTCTATCACATTGTGTCTTATTGGAATTTGAATATGTGTGATAGCTCAAACAAATTTTTTT
>PVJX010006246.1:0-79057 GCA_004027295.1 Dolichotis patagonum
TTGTCCCAGGCAGGTCTCCAGGAGGTTCCCTGCGAGTGAAGGGCCTACAGGTCCCAAAGAGTCAGGCCAGAATGTTGGTTTCTGAAAAGTTCCTGGTCCCAAACAGACCTGGCCAAGATGCCAGTCTCCACAATATTCCCAATCCAAACAGCCCGGGCCACTCTGCGGGTCCGAGAGTTTCGGGTCCCAAAGAGACAGGCCGCGATGCTGCTTTCTGGGAGACTTCCTGGGGGTGAAGGGCAGGGCTATGGGCCCAAACAGACCTGGCCCAGATGCCGGTCTCCAGGCAGTTCCCTGCAGATGAAGGGTGGGCCTACCAGTCCCAAACAGTCGCACCGAGATGCAGGTCTGCGCAGACTTTTGATCCAAACAGCCCAGGCCACTCTACGGGTCCGAGGGGCTCGGGTCCCAAAGAGACAGGCCGAGATGCTGCTTTCTGGGAGACTTCCTGGGGTTGAAGGCAGTATTTTTGTAAATTAGTAAATTTATTTTGCCAGTTTGGTCATTTGGTGAATTAATTCTTTTATTAATGCCTGCCTAAGAGCAGGGCAATAATGACTGGATGCAGTTTGATGCCCTTTCATTGGGCATCCTTTTGCTTCCTGGAAGTAGTTGTGGAATTCTTCAATCAGACTCTAGAGACAATATGGCAGGGATATGAGACATGGAGAATCATCCCTTTGGAGTGGCTAGGGAGGGGTGGGTAGGGCTTCCTACAATCAAGCAGGGTCTCAGTAGCCTTGGTTGGAATGAGGTCTTCTTGTTATTCTGTTAAGAACCTCTTAAGCATCTCCTTGAAATAGAGCTTGAAGCTCACTCATTTGTCTCCAGCACACATAGGAGGTATAGGCATGTTCCTTCCCTGTAGATGTCCTGGAGGAATATGCTGAGAATTAATAGTTTTTAATGAAATGGTCCAACTTTTAGAAAATTATCCAAATAATATTATGGTGATTAAACTTATTTTTTCTGAACACAGTGAATACTTAGCATTTTGAATGCAAAACTTGCAGTTTATACTAATTTTTGCCTCAAAAATTTAAACTTGGTTTAAATTTGCTAGCACCTTACTACGTGCATTTTAATGTTTTGCAGATTTCTTCTAATCATTCCTTTACAATTTAACATTAACCACAAGTAAAATCAAGATAATTCAATGTACGAAACATCTAATCGATTACAGTAATTCCTTCTGAATAACCTCAATTCTTGTCCAGTTTTATATACTGAAACTTTCTGCAAACTGCTGCCCACTTCTCAGTTTTGGAGTTTCTTGTTAGAAACCAAAATGTCAGCATTTCATCTTTGATAGGATTCTTGGCTAACTCTTTGTTTATATCAGATGCTTTTAAAATTAAATTTTAAGTTTTAACTTAATGAGAATTCAATTTAATTTTAATTGTAAATGAACCTTAATTAAAATGTGAATTTTATTTTACATTTTAAATTAAATTAAAAATCACTTGCTAACAATGTAAATTAAGGCTAACATGTGACTTGAGGAATTGGTGAAATGCTAGCTAAATGTGCCCATATTTTAAATTTTAGAAAGAATAATTGCATTATAAATCATCTGGAAAAATCAAAAGTCACATACTGAATGCCAAATTTTTATGGAAAAAGTACTTCATAATGGGCATATTCAGTGAATTTATGACTTGCTAAGTTATGATTTGAATAAAAAAGTATTCATCAAATGTGTCAAGTATTTGGAGGTGGGGCTTTGGGAACACGGTTGGGTATTGGAAGCACTACACTCATTAACCTATTGATGAGTTCATAAAATGAATGTGCTGTTGGGAGATGGAGCTAGGGGTTCATCTGGAGGAAGTATGTCACTGAAGCTGTGCCTTCAAAGGGTTGTGTCTGTTTCTCTGGTCCTTCCACTCCTCCCCACCCCGGCTCTCTCTCCCTGCCTCCTGGCAGCCAGGAGTTAAGCAGCTTGCATCTGCCATGCCCTTTGACCTTGCTGTTTCTGCCTTAATGCCGGTGGACCATGCACTGAACCTTCTGAAACTGTGACTCAGAATAAACTTTTTGTCTTAAATTTTTGTGTCAGATACTCTACCCTTACAGCAAAAAAATTGACTAATACAGCTGGTATTTAAATATACTATTAGGGATTTTTTATTAGGTAGTCAATCAAGCTTAATCTGTCTAATATAAAATAGAATATATTTGATTATATGTCATTATATGTCAGTAAGCATTTTTAGGACTGTTGATAAGTATAGTATGTAAATTTCAGTCATCTGCAAACTGTTTTTCTTAAAAACTGAGTTTTAGTGACTCAATCTACCTTTTTTAAAGGGAATATGCTGTCAAAAATAAATCCAAATAACGGTGTAGTTATGCACCCCTATAATCCCAGCACTCCGAGAACTGAAAGTTCAACCCAGCCTAGGCAATTTAGAAACTTAGTGATATCCTAAATAAAAAATGAGAATAAAGGGGTGAGACTATAATTCAGAGTGAAGGTCCTGGGTTCAACTCTCAGTACCAGTAAAAACAAGAAACAAAAATACAGGAGAAAGGACCCGGGATTTAGCTCAGTGGTGTAAGCACCTGCCTGGCAAGCGTGAGGTCATAAATTTGATCCCCAGTCCAAAAAAAAAAAGTACAGGAGAAGAAAAATAATAATAGCATATTTATTCTAAATAGATGGTTTGCCACCACTGTCTCAGATGCTACACAATAGCTGGCTTCATTTATTCCAAACAACTTACTAAATTAAATATAATTTTATAGAGGAAGGAGCAGAATCTTAAGAGGTTACTAGTGTAAGTGGCTCAAAGGAAGCAAAGTCAAGATTGGCTGTCATGGGCCAGGCTGCCTACCATAGGTCCTAAGCTGTGAAGTGCAGGACAAAATTACTCACCCTTGCCCTAAATCTCTAAAGAATGAGATAAGGAAAGAGTCTGAGCACCATGCTGCAGGTGGTGCTCAGACCAGATGTTACAGCATCTGGAACAAAAAGCAGGTGGGTGGGAATGTATTCTAGATGGTTACTCAGGGCGTAGGCATGATATTAGTGGTGGGACAGGTGATGGGTCAGGTCAGTGCATCCAACTGGCAGGAGGGTTAGATGTTGATATCAGTCCAGTGCTACAACTCCTCATTCAGCAGCCTAATGGCCTCTGGCTACTTGTGACTGTTCCCCATGTTTCCCCATGAAACCATTGGTTCTTTGAGATATTAAGGAAGGCAGCACAGAGCTGGTTGTTTGCTGTAATGTCAGCTGTACAGAGCTAAGGAGGAAAGTGAGAGGGTCTCTTGTAACCTTGAACTAGACCTCAGGGGATATGCTCAAGTCTAGTTCAAGGCATTTAGCTGTAAGGTTCATCAGAGCAAGAGGGATGCATTTGGGGTGGTTTTGGCTTGCTTCTGGTAAGCTATTGTTTGAGAAAATTTGGAGAGATGTTTGTGGGCGGATATGTTGCATGAACCTTATTAATATCAGCTAGCAAATACTTCTACTCTCTTTCCTGTTACTTTCTGTGACTGTCGTGACCTGTGCTCACAGTAATTATCCTGAATTTCTACACTCCAGTGGAGACCTGCAGAGATTGCTATAAGCTTGATCAGCAGATGGGCAGGCGTGAGTTTCCCCTTTCCCACAGTAACCCTGGGAAGAACAGGGCTTGAGAAGGAAGGAAGGGGAAATTGGAATGGTTTCCTTTCATATTTGCTTGGGTTGATACAATATCTATCAGATGATTTATCTCTTCCAATTCCTTCTCAGAAAGAATGTTAATTACTGAGATAACAAAGGTTGTTTTACGTATATTGTTCAGCTTTTAAAAACTTTCCAATTCTAGTGGTTATTAATTTATTCACAAATTTGCACAACCATCACTATTTAATAACATTTCACAGCCCCCAAAAGAATCCTTGTTCGTATTAGCAATCCTTTCCCTTTCCCCTCTTTTATTCTTCTGCTTTTTGTCTTTAATCTACTGTTTCTACAGGTTTGTCACTTTTGGAAATTTCATTCAAAGAGAATACAGAACATATGGACCTTTGTTTTTGCCTTCTTTCACTTAGCACAATGTTTTCATTATGCACCCATGTCAGTATGGGTGCATACTGACAGCTAGTGTCAGTATTTCATTCCTTTGTAGAGTAATATCCCACAGTATGAGCACACTACACTCATTTATCCGGTCTTTAGTTGATGGACATTTCAGTTATCATTTTGTTTGGCTGTTCATGGGACTTCTTTTGTATGCTCACTGGCCATTTGCATGTCTTTTTAGAAGAAATGTCTATTCAAACCTCTGCCAATTTTCAAACTGGGTTATTTTTCCTTTTATTATTGATTTTCAAGAGTTCCTTAAATATTCTGCATGCATTTCCCCTATCATATTTGCAAATGCCTTTTCCTCTGTGGATTGTCTCTCCATTGTAATGAAGTAATGAGGCAAGAGCTATTTATTTCCTGAGAAGGAAATTTGCATCATTTATACAAAGACATAAGAGAACTCTTCATGCATAAGGTGACATCTGAGTTAGGACTTGAGGTAAATGACAAACATACAGTAAAGCTAAATACCACTAAAATAAAAATACATATTGAAATCTGTGTGGTAAGCACAGATGGATTAGAGTTGTGACTAAACCGACTTTTTATGACTTCAATTAAACCCGAGATTACAGAGCCTGCCTTTAGATGGAATTATACACCAGAGCTGACAATCCGAGACCTTAAGCCATTAGTGGTTCTCCTGTAGTCCTTTGACTACTTCCATATTCTGGATCCTATCTTCTTCCTCATTGACTTTTCTAGCTGACTAACCATCTGGGCAGTGAATTCCTCTGTCTCTGTGTCTGTCTCTGTCTGTCTCTTTTTCTCTCTCTTTCTCTCTCCCCCGCTGGTAAACTTTAATGCCATTGTCAATCAGGACATAGCATTAATCATGTCTATAGTCTTACTCAAAACTTACCTTCAACTTAAAGTTTCCTCACTCAATTTTTCATGGTCTTTGTGTAGTTGTCATTCCAACAAGCTGAAGTTTGCTTCACAAATAAATGCCAAAGATACCTGTGCTCTGTATTTCTGTTTGTGGATCTATGATTACCTTCTGTTTCTGATGACATGCTTTATCCTATTATCTAGAGGCAAATTAAAGAACAGCAATCTTTTTCTTGCTTCCAATGTTGATCAGTGCTCTAGAAGCATAATTTTTGGTCTATATACCACTAGGAAATAAGGATAAGCAATAGAAATCACATTTTCCAGGACTTATTGGGAATACTTTTCAGAGAAAGCAGGTCACAGTAATAGACAAAATTGGTAAAACTGACTTTTCTCTGGAAAATTTAGAGTTCATATGCATAGAAAATAGACCACCATAGTGAAAAGAGGACCATGAAAACTCTTCCTAAAGCGCACACCCACTCACACAAATACATACACACACACACACACACACACACACACACACACAGGCCAAAAGCATACTGTAATTCTTAAGGACTTTACTGTGATTCTTAATGATTACATATGGTACACGGAGAAATAAGAAAACGAATGAATGCCATGTAAAAAAAGTGAGTTTCTGAAATATTTAGAAATTAACAAAGTTAGTAGTCTGTAAAATAAAAACTACAGAATGCTACAATTAGTGGCTATAAGTCAGGAAACAAGACAGAATTGCCCATGAGGAGAAATAAGAAAACACCTTGATTCACTGCAGACCAGTGAACAAGGTGTGATTTGTCGTGTAGTTAGACCAGCAACATTGCTAGGAAACTTTCTTTCTTACACAAGAACAAGAAACTAGAAGAAAAGAAAATATCCTGAAATATTTCAGGAAGATTCTCTTTGTCAGCCTGAGACATAACAATAGAAGGGTCTGATGAGAGAGCTTTTAATTGATTGGGGATTGTTTTATTTTGCTCGAAATTTCTCAGATGAACAAAAGAAATCAATATAAACAGTGAAGATTATAAATATATGAAGGAAATGGAAAATAATGCCAGACACTAAACATTGGATAGATCCAAACTGATATAGAAGTGGTGGAAAGTTCCTTCATCTTCTGAATACTTACCTCCTTTGAGAAATCCACAGCTAACAGTAAGATACTGTATTGGTACTGTTTAATCAATAAGTAAGATACTGTATTGGTACTGTTTAATCAATAAAATGATATATCAGCTACATTTTTATGTCCTGGCCTGATACTACCCCTATATCCAGGAGGAGAAGTCCCTCAAGAGTAATCTGTTCATGTTTAGTATCATTATTCTATTGTAGGACAAGAGGCATTTCCTGAAGTATGGAGATTAAGTTCTGAATAGAATTATTTAGACAACTTCTGGCTGCTGTGTGGCATTACATTAGTCTTAGTTATTAGGCTGCTCTGCATAGAGTCTCCAAAAGATAATAGGAACCAAGAAATCAGACCTGTGATGTCCTAGCACGGGATTATTTCCCCAATTTAGACCTCAAGGACACATTGTGGGATGACAGTTGAGCTTATGGTGCAACATAAGTGAACTATTCATTGTATGTAAACCTTCTTTAAAATTACACTTAGGTTTTGAATTACACCATTATTTTTGATACTATATATATTTTTGAGAATATATATAAGAATATATATATAAATATATACTATTTGTATAGCATCTACTTAAATTACATAAATGTTAAATGTAATGTATACATTACAGAGTCTTAGAGTGTTTATTTCATATAAAACCAGAGGTGGATAAAGTACGGTTGCTGTGGTAGCATGGATGTATGTTGTACCTCAGCTCATTTATAAGGAATATTAGAGAAGCCAGCAGAGAAATTTTCCTCTTATATCTCATTCACCAGAAAATGATCATGTGACCTCATCAAACCCAAAAAGGGTGAAAACCAGTTTTCACTTCCAAAATCATTTGCCTAACATCATAAGGCAGAATAATTAAATAGAATTGTAGTACAGTGAAACAATGAGGCAATAACCTTGGAGAGATGTAATAAGCTACGTATGTTTTCAAGGAAGGGTGAGGATAAAACAAAATCTTTGCACTGTATTACCTCTTACGCTTTTTGAATTCTGAATCTTAAGTTCAAATTTATTCACAAATACAATGAAATAGTAAAATTAAAACCTGGAGGTACCATTAGTACAAAAAAAACCAGAACAAATACTGAGAGACAAACTACAACATTTACAATATTGCATTTTGAAAGTAAAGAGTCTGGGTTTTACAACAAAACTCTGCCTTTTAGTTGCCCCTTTCGGTTGACCCGTATTAAATTTCAGTGTTGCCTTCTACTCCTAGTGTAGCTGGCTGGCTGATGGTTAAGAAGCAGCCAGAACGGGCTGGGGGTGCTGCACTTGTCTAGCACGTATGAGGCACCAGGAGGATCCTCAAGGGTGGAGGGAAGGGCGCTGGGTGGGGCAGGTGCGGTGGGGAGGAGGCCCATTAACCGAAAGAAGCCCCGAGAGCTAAGGCTGTGGATGCAGCTGCACCTCATGGAGTGTTTAATGAGATTCCCTTGTAATATGCGCCATGACTGTATTCCTGAATGGTTGTGTCCACCCTTCGTACGCCTCCTGTAATTATCACCATTAGTGTTTTAACTTTAATAAATTATCATCTTTCTAGACTGATTCCTAAGCTTTGCCCTCTGTGTTACCATGTACCCTCAACACATCGCTCTGAACACTGCGGGCGAGCTCCTCTGTGGGTTCAAAAGCACGGGTGTTTCTTCTCTGCAAATGTAAAACTGAGGGAACAAATCTTTGGCTCAGTGGACAGAGACATTTTAGGTAATCAAAACTCATGAATGATTTAGCTAACTTATAGATCATCGAAGGGAGATATTCTCTATGGCCAGGGAGACAGAAGTAGGTTATTTTATTTAAAATGTAAAAATTATAGAAAGAGGAGGCAGTGAAATACCAAAGATGGAAATAAAATGTGTTGAACAGGCCACCTAAAGTAGATCATCAGGTTAAATTTGTATATCATCTAGCTAAATTATATAAGTGTTAAAAAGATACATCAGTAGCACAATTAACCTTAAAAATTATCTATCCAGATTTGTTTATTTCATAGGTGAGGTTACTGTGGTTCAGTGGTGTAAACTAGAAGAGGTCATAAATTAGTTATGAGACTCATAGGAAAATAATTTCTATTTTAAGCATTATTGAATAACACTCACTTGAAGACAAAGGCTTTCATATAAAGAGATGTAAATATTGAAAATTATATAAATCATTGGTTATGGAAAATCATAAATTTAAACCATGGAACAAATTCCTAGGCTACTGAAAATGACCAGAATCATGCCCTCATATAAATGACATGATTCAGAGGGTAAAATTGGCACTCAGATATTGCATTGTCCTATTCATGCATGCAAAAATCACTCATTATTGAACTGTGGATATTTACTTATTTAAATATGAAAGCAAAACATAAATAAAAACAACTCAATCTCAAAATACAAGAGTAACTATTAAAACTCTGCTGTCCACTGTTGACTTTCTGCTTGTAGCCTACAAAGAGCAAATTCAAGTGGTAATATATTAGATATCAGGATCAAAGTCAAACCAGTTTTTACAAAGTTGTTTATTTCCTACACTCAGCTTTCTATACCTCGGTGGGCAAGAACTAAAATTCTTTCAATGAAATAAAATTATAATATCCAATCTACCCATCAAAGCTGAGACTTTATAATGTGCAAATTATATATTTTACTTTGCTCTGGTTATTGCTCTATTAGCTGCTTCTTTTCAATGTATTCTCCCAAACGAGGGTTTTGAAAATGTTACGTCTGCCTCTATTGGTTAAGGAGCATTTTTGATTTCTTCTTTTAATTGGATAATAAAGAAAATACTCACTATGGTCTACTCAACCAACAAGGTGAAAAATCTAACCAGGAAGCTAACGTGTTTGACGAACTTTTGTCATTTCTGCGTCTCCCCCAGAATGACCTCTTGCCTGAAACTTTCACCCAGGAAGTCAGTCCTGCTTCCCCTGATTGCTCTGTATCCCCATCAGTGTGCTAGCAGAGAGCAGCTGTGACTGTGGCTGAAAATATCGTTCCACCTCCTGGAAGAGGCACCCTGTCAGTTTTGCTGCTGTGGACCTAACATGTTTCCTTACCATGTATGAATAAAATTGAGCTCTCTACGATGAATTATTACTCTAAGGAGATATCTGGAAATCATGGACTTTAAATGTGTTCCCATATTCTCAAAATGTTAGCAAGATGAGAAAATAAACAAAAAACAAAGAAACAAAGTATTCTACAGGGTTAGTAGTTGGCTGACTAATCACTCTCTCCCCCTCCGTCCTTTAGTCATCTCCTTCTCTCCCTCCTACACTATCTTTCTCCTTCCCCTTCTTTCACTCCATCCCTTCCTTTTTTTCCTTTTCTTTCCTCTTCAAAACTGGTTCCAGAATGTCTGTAACTTAGTGAGTTTTAACATCAAGACCTGCTCTGGAAACCTCTCAAATGCTTAAAAGGATTAACATGGAGAACAGGCTGATAGCTTGCTGAAATGTTTTAAAAGAGTTAATGCTATGGAACAAATGATCAAAAAAGTTTAAAATGAAGTATCTTGCTTAACTAAAGACTGATATCAACTGGACTCACTCTCTAAGGGAGAAGGGCCATCTTCATGCTGTTCAGACCCCAACAGTGGTGAATTACAGTTTTTGTTGTGTGGGTATGGTTTATTTCATTCTATCTTGACACTGTTTATGAAAACAGTACTTACAAAACTTAAACATAATCTAAATCTAGTATGGCTATTATATTTAAAAAAATGAGAATCAGGAAAACAAATTAAAAATATTTTAATTGACAAGCAAAAATGACATATATTGATTGTGTACAACATATTATTTTAAAATGTGGATACATTATGGTATGACTAAGTCAAGCTAGCTGACATATCAAATACTTTCTTCCTTTTTTTGGCAGGGCGAGAGGTTTATCAGGAATCAAACTCAGGACCTTGCACTTGCCAAGCAGACACTGCACTGCTGAGCTATACCCCTGGCACCTCAAATACTTTCTGTGGTGAGAATACTTAAAACCTATCCTTAGCAATTTTCACCATTACAGTACACATAATTACAGTGAGGTACAGTAGGGCTCTTGCACTGACTTTGCCTAACTGACATTTTGTATCCTTTTGCCTAACATCTCCCCAAGCTCGTCCTCTGTACCTGGATTATTTCACTTAACAGAATGTTTCTCAGGCTCATTCGTGTTGTTGCAAATGACAAGATTTCCTTTTTTTTTTTTTTTTTTTTGAGGAAAACGGTGTCCTTTGTACACACAATACATTGTCTTACTCTTCCATCCACGGAGGGATACTTGTTTCTCGTGAATAATGCTAGAATGAATATGGAGTGCAGATGTCTTGACATAAGGCTTCATCTCCTTTGGATATGTATCCAATAATAGATTTGCTGGATCATGTATTAATCCTATCTTTAATTTTTGAGGAAGCTTCATCTTGTTTTTCCTAACAGGTGTACTAATTTTCATCCACTTCACCAGTGTGCAACGGTTTCCTGTACTCTGTATTGTCACCAATACTTGTTTTCTTTCTTCTTTTTTGACACTAGCCATTCTAACAGATGTGATATTTCACTATAGTTTTAATTTAAATTTTTTTGATGATTAGCATTTTTCATATATGTGTTGGCCATCTGAATACTTTTTAAATTTTTTTCTTTTGAAAATTTATTTATTTATTTATTTATTTGTACTGGGGATTTAACTCACAACCAACCTTGCACTTGCCAAGCAGGTACTTGTGTGGCTGAGCTAAACCCCTAGCCCTTAAATTTATTTTTTTTGACACAGTGTCTCACTATGTAGTTCTGGCTGATTTGGACTATTAACTAGATGTTGTGTGCAGACAGGGGTGTACTTCATTCTAGACATCCTGGTCACAGAGGCTCCTTGGAACATTGGTCGAAGTCCTCCCAGTGGCAGTGTGCTTCTTCCTCAGGGTCCCAGGTTTCTGGAGGACTCACTCACTGCTCTCTAGTTACTCTTTGACTGTCAGTGAGTAATTGGCTGCTTTACTTTTTACACAAAATTTCACAAAAGTAACATTCTTAATGGAGGAAATCCTCCAAATTATTTCTTCCCTTTGGCCCTATTCTAATGGCTGTTTTGTTTTGTTTTGTTTTTTTGGGGGGGAGTACTTAAGTATTTATTTTATTGGTACATGTTTGCAGTATATATTGATTGTATTTGTTGGTAGATGTACATAAGACTTATTGATTCCTTTTAGACATCTTACTCCCCACTCTCTCCATCTGTCTGGACCTGGAGAAGTCCTTGCTTCATCTGCAAGGGCCATGACCAGTGACCAAAGTGGTCAGCACAGTCAGTTTTCCTGGACAACACAACAGATGCAATAGCAAGAAGAAACATGGGAAGGACACCCAGGATTTGAAGGCAGATTTATTCATGGCAATAGGCACTAATCAAGATCATTCCCAGAATATCACACCCCAATCTCTGTTGGTCTATGACTTTTATATGACACACAGCAGGAGGTACAAAGGCAAGACAGAATAGCCTGGCAGTTCTGATTAGCTAGCAGGGTGAATCATTGGTTCCAGGGGTAGATTAACAATCATCTGTTCATGAAGCTTGGTACAATGGTGCAATCAGGCATCTTGTATGGTTGGTTATAGGCTTGTGAGTACAGGAGCCAAGACAGTACAAAGCCATCAGGCAGTTAAAGAGCTAGGCAGTGGCAAAAGAACAAAATTTTAAAAAGAACAATTTCTTCTGTGTGCTTTTCCCCTTTCAGGATCATGTCATCTATTTTCATCTCATTAGATGCTTTGTTACTGTTTTCATTATCACTAATTTTTTTGCACTCATTTCATGTGTTTTCTCCAACACTAAACTGTGAGCTCTAAGAAGAAAAGTACCATGAACGTGGAGTTAATCAGCTTCGTCACTAATAATTAAACGTCCCAGAGAAAACCACTAAATCTCCCATAGCCCAATTTTCTCATCTATTGTAACATTTCTAAGACAACAGGCTGAGCACTACAAGACTTAAGAAGAGAGCAGTAATTCCTGCTGTTGCCTCTGAAATAGGGAGATAAGTCTCTCCTTCTAAGTAGATGAAAATAGATATTTTATATAAATAGATTAGATTATTACTGTCCCCAAGAAATACAAAAATAATGTAAAAATACAGAATGTATTTATTGAAGCTTAGGAGCTAAATACTGAATTATATATATGAGCAATTAATATGCAAGTTACATGGAATGTTTAAATAATGTGCTAATACCCTCCACTTTAGCAAAAACTTGCAGGTGGATTAAATTCATGGAACTTTGTTGACAATGAAGCCACCATGACCTGATTAATATGCTGCTGAGATGATGGTTCCAGACAGACTGCCCCTTCACAGTAAAATCAACTATCAAGCTCCTTGCTTTTGTCCCCGACAGTGCACTCCCCTCTTGAAATTTGCCTGCTCTTCTCTTGCAATGTATAAAAAAATCTCTGGACTTTTCTATATTCTTTGACTACTGGTAAATTCTTTTTACTACCGGTGTCACTGGCCTTGCATGGCATACGTCAGTGTCATGGTTTATGTCAGTGGCCCTCAGGCCTCATGTATTTGCATTGCACATTTGTGACTGGTTCATTGTCTACTGCTTGGACTGATGGTGTCAGTGCTACACCCTCCTAGGGGGTGGAGCCAGGATGCGATGTAATGGCAAGAAGAAGTTGTCTCTCTCTTGCCGGTTTCCACTTGCTGTTTGCAGCCGCCATGAACTGCGGCCCCGCCATGCCACCCTGCCTTGGAGCCAACTGAGTATGGAATGAAACCTCCAAAAACTGTAAGAAATAAACCTTTCCTTTCCCAACTTTGGGCATCAGGTATTTTGTCTCAGTGACGAGTAAAAAGTAACTAAGACAGTCAGTTAAACAAATAGGAAAAAATAAGCAAAGAATATAAATAACCAGTACAACACCAATGAACTCAGGTTTGTAAAAAGTTGTTCATCTCCACTAATGTTAAGAGAAATGGTAATTCAAACCACATCACTCTCGATTTCAAAACATGGGGCTTGGAGTTGTTTGACACACCTTCTTTCAGGAAGTGAAGTCCACATTATTTTGCCTTAAATCTGGATTCTGTGACTCTGAACAACAGAACCGAGAATAGGTATTGCAGTATCTGTTTCTGGGCAGTTTCTGTTTCTTTATTGTCAACTTCAGCCACCATGCTGTGAGGAAGCACAAGCCACTCAGCAAATAGGCTGATGCTGAAAAGAACCACCAACCAGTTAACTTACCAGTTGTGTGAGTGTGCTGTCTTGGAAAAGACGCCCCCCAAACTCAGGAGAGCGCCCCCAGTTAACACTACACAGAACAGAGAGGAGCTGTTCCCATTGATCTTGCTGGAATTGAGTAACTCAATGGTTTGCTTTGTTTTAAGCTATTTTGGGCTGATTTCAGGTGGTCTTTTAAAATATAGCAACACATAACTAGAGCCACCATCATCACTATATTTCATTTCTATTTTCTAACTTTGGTGTTTTAAAATTATTAAGTTTATTGATACAAAATAGATATACGTAATGATCACATTTATCAAAGAGAATTTGTCCCTGTATGTGATATAGCTTATTCCTCTTTTTCCCCATTCCCTTCTCCTCCTTTCAATCCCTCTGTCCCTTCTTAATTACAAAGCTATGTTTCCATTTTATCTTTCTTTTCTCATTCTTTCTTTTCTCTTTCTTCCTTTCCCCCACCTTCCTCCCTAGTTCCCCTTTCCTTTTGAACAATTTCTTCCTGTTTCACAATATCTGTTATACATTTTGGTTCTTATTTATACTTTTGGTTTCTTGCACCAGAGAGACAGTGTGATATTTACACATGTGTGTCTGATTTATTTCACTTAAGAGTATTTCATTTAAGAATGACAAAATTTTTACTAATTCCAGGGGCTTCTACAGAAGAGCCAAGATCTTTGGAATGGGTCTTCTCTCCTGGAAGTGCCCCCTTCCCATTAAGTAATGGACGTGTTGAAATGATTCAGTGGGGCAGAGACATATGAAAATCTCCTGGCCTTGTAAGACCACGTGGCACCCCTGTTTGTTGGAATAATGAGTATTTAAGATCAACTCTAAAACAACAGTTCTCAGACATTTAATCATAGGATCCCTTTATATTCTTAAAAAGTACTGGGACATTAATACATGCAAAGGACTCAGAATGATGCTTAGCCCATGGTAAGGATCCAACAAATATTCCCTAATGACAAAAAGGATAATAATATTGGTATTTTGAAGCTGGAAGGTGATTTATTGTGCAACAAAGTAGACAAATTTGTGTAAATGATCTCATATACTTGGAGATTAATGAATTCAAATGAGACCATTTGGTATTCTGAGATATCCTTCAAATCAAAATAAAATATTTTTGTGTTAATTCTATAACCTCTACAGAATCAGCTGCCTGGAAAAGTTGCACTCTATATTTATTTGTGCTACACACAAAGCTTTAATAAATAGGTAATATTAAAACAACCTAGTCAAAGGTAATTTTTGTCTGATTTTAAGATGTGAAGTCCTGTTCATGTAGATGAAATTAAAACAGATATCAAGTATTTACTATTGACAAGAGACAAGTAAAATGTGGGATGTAGTGAAGTAGAGGTAGTTTGAATTGTCCTAATATTACTTAGTAGCTGTACATTGTCTTTATGATATTTGATAAATTCCTAGTCTTACTGAAATTGAGAATTGTAAAAATATATTGCAGATATGCTTCTTTTAGTTTCTTTCTTGCTTGCCTAGCTATTCAGTATCTGAACATCCTTCCTCTCTTTGTTTCCATGCTATCCAACATCTGCACATCTGTGCTCTCTTTTGGTAATCCCCTGGCATGGGGGCAGTGATCCACTGTGGAACTAAAGGGTCCAATTATTACTTTCTTTAGTGCTATAAATGTAGTCACCAAATCTTAGCATGCATCAGAATTATATGGAAAAACTTATAGAAGTGGATAATATAATGGTTGTTAAAGTGGTTAGGTTTGACAGTGATATAGGAAAAATATAACTTCCAACCTGTTAGGTACCAGGTTTGTGTCCCCTAAATACCAAAAAATGAATTTCAAGGTACAATGGAGGTTAAGAGCAGGAAAGATTTATTGAGGGAAAGCTCATGAAAGGAGGGGTTCTGAAAATGAGTTGCCCCTGAAGCCCTTTGTCCAGAATAATTTATACAGCAAAGTCACAACTGCCATCAACCTAGATGATTACAAGTACAGCCACTTAGCTAACATTGATTCAATAGAGAAACAGATCACATACAAGGGTACGGGGAAAGAACAAAGGCATTTTGGGGAAGAGATGGTCCAGATATTCTGGTCACTCACTCAACTGGGCAACTGATGCCTAGCTGAACTTACTGGACCAGGTGGTGCTAATTACAATGTTATCTCAAGTTACTGTTTATCCTCTAAGGAGGAATGTAAGCTACGTCATTGCATTTTTATCTTGGGCCAGGCCTTCTTCAGATGTGCCTCCAACCACAGTTCTGATGTCTTTATTTTTTCTGTTGATGTCCTTGAGAATCCAATCCATCTCTGACTACATATTTATTTCCATAGAATTTAGCTTCCTTAATAGCAGGATATAGGTCAAAGGGTACAATGTTGCAGTGAGACAGGGTAAATAGATGATAATTAAGGTGATGAGTATTTTAATTAACTGGATTCAATCAGCCCACACTATATACATATATCATAAAAATCAGTGTACCTCATAATTATTTGTAATTATAATTTTTCAAAAAAACTGCACGCTTTGTGTATACATAGATTTGGGTTTATTTCTAGGCTCTGATACTCATGAAAGTTATTTTCAGGCATATTCTTGAACCTCTTTAAAGCCAATTATTTTTTAATCTGAAAAATGGCAATAATAATAAAATACAGACTTTAGAGATTTTACATAAAAGATATGAGACATTCATAAAATTCTTAGTACTTGTGACACATAATAAATGTTTTAGAAATGCTCATATTAAAAAATGTTCTGGGAATTTATTGATTGGTGGTTGAACTTGATTTCTGTAATAAATTCTTGGGCAATGCTATCTCCAAATGGGCCATGACACAACATTGTGATGATACCACTTTCTAGGCAATGTATCTCCAAAGCGGCTAACTAGTTGGGGGCACCATCTGAGCTCCCCGAGGCCGCCGAGTCTTCTGCAGACTCAGATGAGCCTGTCAAAGGTGTAGGCAAGCAAGCAAGGTATACAGCAAGCAAGTAGGTTGGCTTCTGTCAGAACCCCCAAGTGGCTAACAAGCGGACATGTAGGATGAATGTTGAGGACCACTTGCTAAAAATCAGTGGTTTCAAAGTATTTTTGCAGTTTTTGCAAAGAACATTCTCTCTCTCTCTCTCTCTTTTCAGACATCATCATAGGGCTAATAAGCCCTAAGTACAAGAATTTCAAGACATTCTCGCAGTGGCTTATCTACAATATTGAAAAATTTCTGATTTTAGGGTTAATATGAACAATATTCAAAGTTCTTAAATTCAACACTGCTAAAACCAAACCTTTGGCACCATCTAGAACCAAACCCATAACTCGCTCATTCACTTACCACCATTATGTCTTGCACTGGGCATCTCTGAATCTCTTTCTACAGGAATATAGTGGGAATAATAGTAAAATCGATCCTATAGATTTTTTTGGAATATTAAAAGAAACAACAATATGTTTAGTACAATACCTGGTACATCCTATGGACACAAACAACATTATCACTCATCACTTATTTGTCTGAAACCTCATCTCTCATCTCTTATTTGATCTTGCTTTGAAATATTCATAAACCTTTCAGTTTTTGTCCATTTAGTATAATATTGGCTGTTGGTTTGTCGTAGATGGCCTTTATAAGGTTGAGGTAGACACTGTGTATTCTGAGTTTCTGAAGGGTTTTTATCATGAACATGTGTTGGACTTTATTGAAAGCTTTTTCTGCATCTATTGAGATGTCCATGTGGTTTTTGTTTTTGGCTCTGTTGATGTGGTATATCACATTTATTGATTTGCATATGTTAAACCATCTTTGCATTCCTGGAATGAACCCCACTTGGTCATGTTGTATAATCTTCTTGATGATTTGCTGCATCCTATTTGCCAGTATTTTATTGAGAATCTTTGTATCAATGTTCATTAGCGAGATTGGCCTATAGTTCTCCTTTTTGGTTGGGTCTTTCTCTCGTTTTGGTATGAGAGTAATACATGCCTCCAGGAATGATTTAGGGAGGATTATTTTCTTTTAAATTTCATTGAAGAGCTTAAGGAGTATTGGCATCAAATCTTTTCTAAATTTCTTGTAGAATTCAGCCTTGAATCCATTAGGACCTGCGCTTTTCTTTGTTGGCAAGTTTTAATTATGTTTTCAATTTCAATAGCTGACATTGGGTTATTCAAAATTGATATATCATCTTGGTTGAGCTTTGGTAGTTCATATGTTTCTATAAATCTGTCCATTTCCTCTGTTTTCCACTCTATGTGAGTAGAGATTTTCAAAGTAGGTATTCATGATCTTTTGAATTTCTATGGCATCTGTAGTATTTTCCCCCTTTTCAGTCCTTAATGTGTGAATTTGGGTTTTTTCTTTCTTTTTCTTTATAAGGTTAGCTAGAGGTTTGTCACTTTTGTTTATTCTCTCAAAAAACCAGCTTTTTGATTCATTAAGTCTTTGTACTTTTTTTTAGTTTCAATTGCATTGATTTCTGCTCTAATCTTTACTATTTCCTCTCTTGTATGATCTTTGGTTTTAACTTGCTCTTCTTTTTCTAGAAGCTTGAGATGAAGAATTATGTTGTTCTGTTTTCTTGATATGACAATTTATTGCTATATATTTCCCTCTTAAGACAACTTTCATTGCATCCCACAGATTACAGTATTTTGTGTCTGCATTTTCATTGAATTGTAGGTATTGCTTTATTTCTTCTTTAATTTGATCTGTAGCCCACTGGTTGTTCAAAAGGTTGTTGTTTAATTTCCATCTATGCATGCAGGTTTTGAAATTTCTTTTGCCATTAATTTCCACTTTCAATGTGCTATGATCAGATATTATGCATGGCATAATTTCAATACCTTTGCATTTACTTAAGAATTTTTTATACCAATATTAAACTAAATGGACAAAAACTGAAAGCTTTCACTTTAAAATCAGGAACAAGACAAGGAAGTCCACTATCACCACTCCTTTTCAATATAGTTCTGGATACACTAGCCAGAGCAATCAGACAAGAAAGAGAAATAAACAGAATAAAGATAAGAAAGGAAAAAGTTCAATTATCACTATTTGCAGATGACATGATACTCTATATAGAAGATGCAAAAAACTCCATTAAAAGACTACCAGAGGTAATAAACAAATTCAGCAGTGTAGCTGGATACAAAGTCAGTGCTCAAAAATCAATAGCATTCCTGTACACAAACAAGAAACTCACTGAGAGAGAAATTATGGGAATAATGCCCTTCACAATAACATCTAAAAAAATGAAATACTTAGAAATCAACCTAACTAAGAATGTAAAAGACCTATATGCTGAAAATTATACTATGCTAAAAAAGGACACTGAAGAGGATATTAGAAAATGGAAGGATATTCCTTGCTCTTGGCTAGGAAGAACCAACATTGTGAAAATGGCCATACTCCCAAAACTGTTACACAGATTTAATGCAATCCCAGTCAAAATACCATTGACATACCTCACAGATCTAGAGAAAACACTCCTAAAGTTCATTTGAAACCAGAAGAAACCTAGAATAGCAAATGCAACTATAGGCAATAAAGACAAGGCAGGAGGCATCTCAATTCCTGATTTGAAACTGTCCTATAAAGCCACAGTGATAAAATCAGCATGGCAAAGAAATAGACCTGAGGATCAATGGAACAGATTAGAAGACGTAAGTATAAGTAGAAAGACACTCAGCCCCCTGATATTTGACAAATGGGCTAAACATGTTCACTGAAAGAAGGATACCTCTTTACTAAATGGTATTGGAAAAACTGGCTCTCCACATGCAGAAGACTGAAACTAGATCCATGCCTATCACCACGCACAAAACTAAAGTATAAATGGCTCGAAGACCTAAACATTAAAACAGAAACACTAAATCTACTAGAAGATAAGGTAGGTAGAAGTCTTGAAGACATAGGGGTAGGCAGAGAATTCACAAACAATATGCAAACTGCACGGGAAACGCTTCAACAACTGTGATCTCATATTATTGAAAAGTTTCTGCACTTCAAAAGAAATCATCAGCAGAGTGAAAAGAAAACCCACAGAATGGGAAAGTTTTAGCCAGCAACCCCTCAGACAAAGGACTTCTATCAAGAACATATAAAGAATTGAAAAACATCAAGCTTCCCAAATTCCAAAGACGGTCTCCTAAAATGGGCATCTGAGATAAACACACAGTTCTCAGATGAAGATACACAAATGGCAAATAAATACATGAAGAAATGTTCATCATCACTGGTCATTTGAGAAATTCAAGTTAAAACAACATTGAGATTTCATCTCACTCCGGAAAGAATAGCTGTCATCAAGAAATCAACTGATAACAAATGTTGGTGAGACTAAAGGGGGAAAAAGGAACACTGCTCCACTGTTGGTGGGAGTGTAGATTGGTGCAACCACTATGGAGATCAGTATGGAGAATTCTCAGAAGACTAGGATTGGAAGCTCCATTCAACCCATCTATTCCCCTTCTGGGTATTTTTCCAGAAAAACTGAAAAGGTCATGTCACAATGATATATGTGTACCCATGTTTATAGCAGCACAATTTATAAGAGCTAAATCTTGGAAACAACCAAGATGCCCATCACCTGCAGTGTGGATGAAAAAGATGTGGTATTTTTACACAATGTCATATTACTCAGCTATGAAAAAGGTTGATCTTGAGGCTTTCATAGGTAAATGGAGACAACTTGAGACTACCCTCATTAGTGAAGTAAATAAGAATCATATTTCTAAATATCACTTGTGTCTTTAGTGTAAAAAGTAATAAGAAAGGTAGGAGTAATAAAACCCAAAATGTGTAATTGCTACTGTAAAAAAGAGAGGAAAAGAAAGTGCTTTAAAAGATATAACTGCATGTATGTTTAATTGTTTAATATAGATGACCATATTACTGTTTTTGTTAGTTCACTGAGAAGAACTATTAACAGTCTCACTGTTTGAATGTCTCTTTTGTATGTTTTAATTTTGTAGCTTGAACAACTATTTCCAAGATGTAAATGAAATTTATCAAGTAGTGATTTCTTAGTGTTTTTTTGTTCTTTTATTTTTTTCCTTTGGAGTTCTGTATTGTTGCTACCCTTTTTTCTGTTTTGTTGTATTTTTCCTCTTGACATAAAATGAAATAAAATAAAATAAAATAAAATTCTATAGAAGGAAAAAAGAAATATTTTTAAAGTTGTCTCTAAGTATACTCTCCATTACCTCTGCCTACAACACAGGTTTTTTGATTTCTCATTTTCAAAGAATTTGTGTCCCGAGCAAAAAACTTTGGCTGTGGTGTAGAGATGGAGTTGGAAGGATGACAGAGGACCCAGTGTTTGAATTTCTTGGAAAAGCTTTAACTGGGACAGAAGTCAGGAAATGCTAGCAACACTATTTATTAGGCCAGAATGGAAAGGACCAGGGGACCAGGAAAGGACTGTAAAGAGGTCTTGGCTGGTTCCCAAGTCCAAGTTTTCATTAACAGTCATCGGGAATAGACAAGCTGATCACATCTCAGAACCTTTCGACTTACACAAGACAAAGGAACTCAGAAAAAGATCACTTGAGTCCTTCCATCACCTTGGAGATGTCAGCAGGTTGTTTGGAGTGATTCTCAGGCTGCTTATGCCTTGCATGTGTAATTCACCATCTGCCCACACAATTTATCTCAGCCTTTCTTACAATATGGCTTCAGTAAGCACACTGAGATGCTTTCAGGTGAGATAAATGGTAAAAGTTAATTATCCCATTACGTTAAGGAGATATGCTATGAAGAGTAGCATTATTGAGCAGGTCCTAATGTATTTCATTCCTAAGGGAGAATTTTGTGTACATTTTCATCATCAATTACAACGAATCTAAAGTAGCACTAAGATATTTTCTAATAAGAATTTTAGAATTTCATGTCTTATGTTTAAGTCTTTTATTTATTTTGAGTTGACTTTTGTATGTCTGTAAAATAAAGTTTCAATTTTTGCAAAAGAAAATAAAGCAGCACTAAGGGTTGCCTCTCTTTCCCCCTTTTGTAAATTAATGCTGTCCTCATTTGCAACAGAACTGAGTGGCTGCCTTTTGTTCAGCTTGCTTGACAAAGCAATTTCAAACCCAACTACGCCCGGAGAATCCAGGCAGCTACTAAAAAACTCAGTGATGCTGTAGGACACTGAACACAAAAGTCTGTGATTTCTGAGAGCATCAGGAAAGTTTACACAGAGGCGACAGAAGATTCTCCCCTGAACTACAGCTCAGCACTCTGTTTAACTCAGCAGGGTGGTTCTGTGTCTTCTTATAGTATATTCATCAAATCCAGTTCCCTTATATTCCTCCAGAAACCTGAGAATGGCACACTTACATACAATCATATGCACCATATTTCTCTAGCCTTTCATTAGTCTTTATTCTTTACTAAAAACTATAAAAAGGGGAATACATTAGATATTAGATCAGTGTAGTAATAATTTTTAATAATATTTATTATCTGGTAATTAAGTACTAATAGTTCAGAAGACTAGTAATTTAACATTAAGTAGTTACTCATGGGATTAATAGAGATTATACAGGAAATACAGTGAAGTTAAAAAAAAAGACTTGTGGCCATGTTGGAACTTAGGGTGCTGAGCCAACCAGTAAGCAGCCTGCCGCCCTGGTAAGTGACTGTGGTCTGGCAAGCTGCGGCCACCCCAGGGTGGGGAAACAAGAAGTAACAGCATTTCCTGAGATCTGCGCCGTGTTGGAACTTAGGGTGCTGAGCCAAGCAGTAACCAGCCTGCTGCCTACCAGGGTGCAGGCTTAGAATCAAACATACCATATCCCCCCCCCCCACCCGCTAACAATCAGGATCCAGGGATCTGGGTATCTCTTAGGAGGTGACCATATGTGGTACAGCAAGTGGGGAGAGTTTCCTTCTACTATCTCTGAAGGCAGATATTTTTATCACCATTTTGCTTTGTCCTGATTAATGGTGTTGCTCTATTCAATATTCTATTTTGATGTGTTCTATAATGTTGTATATTTCTTTTGATTTTGCTGTACCTAATAGAAGAACAACTATTTTGAAATAATGAGATATACAATGGTGCCTATTATTGTTGTCCTGGTGACCTGCTGTGATGTTCTGTGCCAATTTCACTATACTATGTCAATTGGCTTTATTCCATCCTGTTTTGTTGTATATTACTACCTCCAAGTTAATGAAAATTAAATAAAAATAAAACAAGAGAACATGAGAAAACACGGTAACAAAATACCTCCAAAAACTGCCAACTCCATCAAAGCTGATCCATGTGACATGGATGATGAGAAAGTCAAAAACAAAACAACAGAATTATATAGGTGATTAAAAAGGAAATAACAACAACAAAACAGATCAATAAGATACTGAGCAAGCTGAAACATGATATAACTAAACAGATAATGTACTTAAAAAGCAAAAGGAAGAAAAGAAAATGCGCTAAAGGATATAACAGCATGTATGTTTAAGTGTGTGGGATTGATAACCATATTACCAAGTTTTTGTTGGATCGTTGAACAGAACTGTTTACAGCCTCACTGTTTGTTCACTTTGTATGCCTTAATTTTGTAACATGAACAACTATTTCTAAGAAGACAATATGTAATTTATCAAGTAGTGATTTCTTGATTTTCTTTTGAAATTCTGTATTATTTCTACCCTTTTTTTCTGTTTTGCTTTTTTTCTCTTTAAATAAAATTTTAAAAAAAGACTTGCTGTTTATTTATTGTAGTTTTTTCTGTTATAATTTTCTCTAAACTAGAAACCCTACTTAGATGGGATTGTGCCTATTTGTCCACCAACTTATTACCAACATTTAAAACACTGTTCAGTGTGCGATGAGCACTCAGGAAATGCTTTCAAAGCGAATGATCCCATGAGCAGTGCACGCCGAGCACTGAGTCAGGCCCCCAGTGTGATGAAGCATGGGGCTGGAGGCGGTCACAGTCTGTAAAGACCCTTAGGAATGAAGAGGAGGAGCACTGATGATGCCATACACAGGGAGTGAACTGGAAGCTGGATCTGGAACATTAAACAGACAAAACTAGAGTGTAGGGAAAGTATTCTAGACAAAGAAAATAGGATTTTTAAGAATCACGGGGACTTGAGAATGCATTTGTGAACCATCAGTGAAAGCTGGTGAGGAATGTGTAAAGGTGTGAGGTGAAGGCTTGAAAGGTGAACTGAGAGTTTAAATTTCATCCAGTAGACAGCTGGGGAGAAGAAGCCAGCCCAGCGCACGCAGGCCACCATCAGGACCCTCCCACGGGTATCCAGCACAGGCCAGGAGCTGAAGCAGCTAGCCCCACCCCTACAAGCGTGCTGGCTTCCATCACCTTCAGGGGCTGTAGCCAGCAGGAGCCAGCAGAACAGCCAGCCACACCTTGGAGAAGCCACGAATGTCTAGAGAAACCTGCCCCACACTCCAGCACCTTCTAGGGAACCTGGTATAGGAAAAACACAGGTGCTGACCCATCCCCCTACACGTTGTATGGGCAGCCAGTGTGGGAAGCACCTGGCACCCCTACAACCCACTCGTTTGAAGGAAACCAGGAAAACATCAAGACAAAGGAGCAAAAGGCAATCTGACCTCCAGCCCAAGCAAAACAAGTTCAGGAGACTTGGACATGGAAGAAAGTAGAAGTTGCACACCTGAAATGTCTGGGATGATGGCAACTGAAGTAAAGAAACTATTTCATGTGCTGTAAAAGAAATCACATCAGAAATAATATCTCAGGTAAAAGAAGAAATGACAAACATAATAAAAGGGTTGATGAGCCTATCTAAAGAAGACATAGATTAAAAAAAAAAAAAAAGAAAGAAGCATAGGACAATGAGGGAAACCTTGAATGAACAATGCAGAGAAGAATTGGGATGCATGAGATAGACTCAAAGAAATAGCCAGGAAATTAAAAACTCCATTGGAAGCTGGCAAAACTGCTTGGAAGAAACTGAAGATAGACTTTTAGACCTTGACGATAGGATGGCAGCTAGTGATCTTGAAAGGAAATATCTCTTAAAAATAACAAGGAACCAGGAAATAGCAATTTAATGGCTGCAAGACACACAAACAAAAAATAACTTAAGAGTGATAGGTTTCAGTGAAAAAGCAGGAGTCAACACAAATGACAGAAAGAGATTATTTACAGAAGTAACAGCAGAAAACTTCCCAAGCATGGGAAAAGGGCCTGACATGCAGATAAATGAGCCATATAGAAGTCCAACTAGCAATAACCAAAATAAATCCGCACACAGACATACTATTATATATAATAATAATAGTCAAGATTCTAGAAATCCCGCATAAGAACAGAATATTAAAGGCTGTTAGAGAAAAAGAAACAGTTCACCTATAAAGAAAACCCATCAGAATCAAGACAGACTTCTCAGCACAAAACATCAACTCATGAAGAGCTTCAAGTCCTGAAATATTTCAAATCCTGAAGGAAAACAACTTCTAACCCATATTGATGTTCCCTGCAAAAACTATCTTTCAGAATTAATGGAGAAATAAAATACTTCCATAACAAAGAACAACTGAAGGAATTCAACCAAACCAACCCTACAAAGAGTACTGAAGGACAGTACTCTTTGAGAGAGATAAAAGAGAGAGAGATAAAAATGACCATGGTTCTAGGAACACCAACAGAGTGGGATCCCCGAGCAGGGCAGACAGTTGAATGGAGCAGAAAAGTAGGGAGTCAATGACATGAAAAAAGCATGGAAGAGACGAACCAATGCATGTTGACAGTAACCATTAATGTCGATGGCCTCAACTCACCGATAAAAAGAAACATAGGCAGAGTAGATCAAGAAACAAGATCTATCAGTGTGTGGTATATACATTATCTTGAAAGGAAATTCATAGGCTGAAAGTCAAAAGAGAGAAAACAATGCTCCATATGATAGAGAACCAGAAAGAAACAGGGGTATCTTGCCCATCAACTTCAGAACAGATAAGAAATACATGCATTTTTTAATACAAAGGAAAGCTACTCAGCTATAATGGAAGAGGCTCTTGTAGGTAAATGGATGCAGTTGAGATCATGCTCTTGGGTGAAATGGTTCTGACTCACATAGGTGAACATCATGTTGTCTTCCCAGTATAAAAAACTGAAAGAGTTAGTGGGATCCAAAATATACAGTAGCTATTGTGAAAGTGAAAGGGGAGGAAACATCTAAAAAGGGAAGGTGGTAGCCATTGTTAATTCCCTATTATCTTGTTCAAATTCCTGTATCATCTTCACTGCTTTGTTTTTATTTGTTTTATTCCATTTTAATTTTGTTTATTTTTTTCTTAAAAATAAAAAAAAGTAAAAATAACTTTCATCCAGTAGAGGGAGCCATTTAGGATTTTTGTACAGTATTGCAATATGGTAATTCTGGACTCAACATTAGTTTGTATAAATGGGTGAGAGACCTGCAGCCAGGGCACCCTAGGTCGTCAGCGGTTATTGCAAAGAAGGTTCAGAGGAGGGTCTGAATGGAACGACAGCAGGTGGGTAGGATAGAAGAGAGAGTTGCGGACAACACTGTGGAGGTAGAGTTAATGCAATACATTTGCTAGTTGAGTGGTGAAGACTAGGTGTCTATTGATGGTATCAGCTTTAATATTTGTATAATGAGGAATAGTGTGGAACTGGGATGAGTTCACAGCTTAGGAGAAATGTACACATAAGAGACAAAGAATGCTTTTCTTTAGAAGAGACAATTGAAGTTTTCAAAGAAATCACTGAAGTAGAGCATATCAGATAAAAGAAAGGAACAGTAAGGACTGCATTTTGAGAAGTTACCTCTACTTAAGAGGGTATGGAGAAAAAGTAAAGTGGAAACTGCCAGGGAAAGGGCAGTATGTACTAACAGACACCCAGAGAAGGACATTTCATAAAGCCGAATCCAATAGCATCTAAAGTGGAAGAAGCATCTTGAGGTAGTATAATGCTTTTGGTATTTAAAAATTCATTGGTGACCTTGGAAAGCATATTTAACTGCTGACTGTAGAATTCAAACTGCAGGATATTAAGAAGCAAGCAGGAGATGAGCAATGAAAGCAATGAACATTTTAACTCTCTACAAAGCAAGAAAGGAGAAGCAAAATCCATTGAAAGCTTGATGAGGTCACTACATCTGAGAAGCTTTTATTGTAAGTCATATTTGACTAATGTGATTGGTTGTAGAGAAGTTGGAAACTCCAGATGTTTGTCAATATCCAGAAAAGGAATGGATTTGAAAGAATTATCTGGTGGGCTGTTCCATGACCTTTGCATTAGATTAATTTTTATTTTTCAGAGAAGTTCTTGATTTTTCATAAAATAGAGCATATTTTACATTTCTGTGACTGAGACTCTTTTTAGAAAGTAGTGATTTTCAGTAATTAAAATACTTGGTGAGTATTAAAGCCATCAGAGCAGTAACTTGTACAAACAGAACAGGGGAGCCAAAGGGTGAGCTTCATCTTCTAAGCCACAAGGTGAGTTTCAGATTCATGAGAGCTAAACTCTTGGCTGTTGAACAAGTTTGGTAGGTGTGTGTAAGTAGCTAAGGGACAGAAAGCCCTGTAATTCTTTCACTCTATGAATGGCTCTATACTATTGCGTTATGTTTGATATTATTGTATTTGAAACTATGCTCAACTATAGCAGAGTAAGAGATATGGTGTTAGCTACGGTTGATGTCCAGTTGACTTAATGTAAAGCACTGTGTTGCCTATGTTGTCCTGTTCTGATCTGCTCTGTACTGCCCCCTTTTGTTTTATTCTCTTTCAAAAAAAAAAAAAAAGTAGCTAAGGGAAGTCTGTCTTAAAGGAGAAAAGCAAGGAAGAAATGGATTTGCTAAGTATGATATTTTGAATTTAAGACAAATGGTCAGTATTCCTGAAAATAAAACAAAGGAAAGTTGATAGAAACACAATCAACAACATAGAGTCCTTGAGTGTTTCTGTGATTTCTGCAGGAGACATTATTTGGGGCTGGCCTCCAGTTTCTGACTGTCAGGCATGGCTTGTTAACCACAGCAGCACGTGGCACACTGGAGAGAACCTGGTCCTTAAAGTGGACCCTCACCTTTAGGGATGGAATAGCTATTCCAGAAAAAGAAAAGATTTCAGCAACAACAAATCAGGGTACTAAAGCAACAAGAAATTCGATTTATCTGTAGGCTCTGTCATCCTCCTCATTTTGTCTCTAGGAGTTTGCCCACATTCTCATATATGAAAGTCACTTAAACTTTATTTGTCAACTAAATGAAGACCAGGTAATGAATGATCCTGCAGACCAGGTAATGAATGCTACTGAAGGAGTATCTAAGGATAGAAGTACTCAGAAATTTGGGCAGTGAGAACTCAGGAAAAAGTCTGTGGGGAAACAATGGGAAAGAAACTTAGGGGACGCTCAGGGTCAAGATCTCAGCTCCAATAGAACAGGAGTGGGGCTAGGATTTCGGTGCTGATACTGAAGGAAATTTGCCAAAGCAGGTGCAGGTCTTAGAGAATAAGACTGAAGCCCATCTGTCAGCCTACCAAATAATTCATTCTTCTTCAACTGATTCTATGCCTTCTCTTTGCCAAGTGCACTATGGATGCCAAGAATAAAGTGGAAACACAAACTTCTGCGTTCATGTAGTACATAGTAAAGGGAAACAGAAAATGTGTTAAAAAGATAAGTACAACATATAGCTGCTGGATAGTACTAACTTGCAGGAAAAAGCAAGTGAGAAAGGAAGATAGCAATAGAAGCAGTTACGACATGCGAGTTTAAACCTTGTAGACAGGGAAGACATCACTAAAGTGACCTTTGAATAAAGATACAGAGAGAGAAAGAGAGAGAGAGGAAGAGAGAGTGAGAGAGAGAGAGAGAGAGAGAAGTGATCCATACAGATATTGGCATGTGCAAAGACTCTCACACTGCAATGAATCCGAAGACTTCTAGAAAGCACGGAGGGTTATAAGGCTTGAAGGAAGTGACCAAAAAGGAAAGAGACAAAATTAGAAGGCAAAGGGAGGAGCAGAATGGATGGAGATTATATAGGACTTTGAAGGACAGGACCACTCCAAGATCAAAACTGGTCCTCAAGAACAGGGTGTGGTGGTGTTGGTCTACATAGGTCTCCACTGGGTCCCCATTTCTGTAGATGCTCTTTGTTCTGGGACAGTCACATGGAAAGCACTTCTGGGAGGGCTGAAGTGGCTGGGAAATAAGTGGGTGCTACCATATAATCCATAGTGGGGAAAATGCACCAGGAGAATATGTTGCCAATGCCGACCACAGCACTGTGCCCAATCCCTGAAGAAACCTCTTTTACGTTCTGTTTCTGCAGAACCTTGTTTTTGATTAAAAAGCTAAAGCATGAACTTTGTTGGATATATTTAAATTATAATTATGCTCAGAAATGGTTTCATATCCAAAGGGACAAAATGACAGGATGAGGAACATTGGGGCTGATCTGGCTGGACATAGACTTGGTTATCTTTAACCTGTTCACTATAGCACCTCCTATTATTGTGATCAACAATGGATGTCTAAACAAAGTCTGCCATTTTTTGTACCCTCTCTGTCTCTGTTTATGGGTATGGGTAGTTTTTTATACACACAGTGTATAATACATACACATAAATGATATTTAGATTTAAGAAACGAAAGTTTTTCCAACATTCTAATCCTGGGTCATCCACTTCTCTCCACTGTCCATTTAGTAAACAAGATCTGATCCCTATGTATCTGCTACTGGGAAAAGAACAGAAATGGGACTCAGTAGACACATTTACAGACCAACTTCTATTTGCATCAAATTACTTTTGTGTTCACATTTATTTATTTTAAAATGCCAAACAGTAGGCTGTCTTCCAGCTGGGATACATGCCTAATTCTTCATATTTTTCACACACACCATAAACAAGGGTGTATAATTGTAGATGGTGTGCTCTTTGGGCTTTTTATATTTTTTCTAAAAAACAGAACTTAGTGAATTTGGGGTAGGGCTCAAAACTCTCTAGGTATTAAGTTGTATTATAATTCATATTCATCATAAATCAAACCAAGGTTGCAATGAGTCCAAATTCAGTTATGCAGCCACTGCTTAGCATAGCTAGTTTATCAAACAGGGTATTGTAGAGCCTAAATACACACAAAAAGCTTTTTGATTTGGGCAGTTATCACCAGAGCTCAGTGAATTAATTGTGATATTTTTCTTTATATAGAAAAGAACCAGATTAGTATCTGATAATAGATCAGCACATTTCTAAATGCTGAGGGCTGAGTTGTGCAAAACATGTGATTGGACACAGATTTTGTAATTATTTGGCTTTATTGTGTCTGCTTCAAGGACAGGGAGGAATAATGGGGCTCTGCTGTCTTCTGCATGAGCCTGGAATATCTGTCAGAAAGGCCGGGGGTAGGCTTGGCCCTCCAACACTTGCCAGACCTGAGCAGAGCTGATTAAGGCGGCTGCTGCTGTGAGACTGTGAAGGATGGGTGTCAGCGTTGGTCATGCAGATTCTCAGTGGGAGGTGGGGGGGTGGAGGACACAGGTGTGCTGGCTGATTCACCTGCACTTGAGCTGACAGGTGTCCTCCACACCCTGGGGCAAGGTGGGGGTCACATGGGGGTGGTGAGGAGGTTGTGGTGAAGATGAAGCACCTTTAGGGGGAAAGAGGAGCTTGAGAATTATTCAGGCAACTACTGACTCTGAGTAGTTCTCTGACTGACTAGATTGAATTTAGGGAGGCTTAAGAGCTGATACCAGACTGAATTACTGAGGCAAGAGGATGTTTGTTTTCCTGCAGATGTGTTGTAGTAACCAGCTGTGGAAAGCAATAGTTTTTCTCTGTTGGCTGTAAAAGCAAAATATGACACACACAAACTTACTAAAGTACTACATATATATATATATATATATATATAGTACTTAAAGTACATATATCAGAAATATACAGTAAGGGGAATATTTACAAACAGAGTCACTTTTCTAACCAGACAATATTTTCAACAATATTTTCAGAGGATTTTGTCAGAGCTCTTCTGTTTCAGTAAAGATTTAAGGCAAAGAAGAAATTTATCTGCTCTCTGCAGATGTCTCCTCTGCTTAACATTTCCACCCTTACCTTCTGGTGACTGACCTTCAGTACTCTTGTCCTGTAGGCTCTTTTTTGCCTTGGGTAAGGGAGGTCAGAAGTACTTCAGAATTAACAGCTGAGATCATTAATCAATCAATGACAAGAATTAATAGATAACCTCACCACTACCTCACTCATCTGTCAGTGACAGGATTTAATGTGTAACCCTCTCGACTTTCCTCATCTCTAAACAAAAAACTAAGGCATATACTACACAAGGTTGACAAATTCCCTACTAAGATTATACCCCATTTGCCCCAACTTACATTTTTCTTGATAATGCACACTTCATTTCCTTTTTCTTTTCAATATTTTATTTCCCTATTCCCAGATTAGTATTTTCTGACCTTAATTGCTAAATAAACTAATTGTAGTACAAGCATTTTCATGGAGACTACTTCTGGGTGAATGCACACTAAAATAATTTGTTTCCTTAAGTGAGAAGCCCAAAGGTAAACCTCTGGAGTTCAAAGGTTAAATATGAAGACACAGGACAGGGACCAGCAGGCCTAACCAGGCCAGCCTAGTGAACTCTGAGCATTGAGCAGGGCCTGTAATCCACCTCTGGACCCTGACCTCGCACGCCCCGGCAGAATCCCAGCACACAGGGCAAACTTGGAACTCCACTCCCAGAGGAACCTTGGACTACAGCAGATTATCTGTGCTAGCTTGAAGGGAGATTAAGTGACTACCTCACTGAAACAGAAGATCTCAGCTGGCTCCAGTCAGTGTGGTGAGTATGCCCCTAAAATAGAGGTGTACCGAGGCTAAATAGGACCAGTAGTAAAGCTCTCTCCAACTAACTGTAAGACCTTGGTAAGTCTGACAAGAGTGAGGGGGACCCCTTCCCACACACAGAATACATCAGGCAGAGTGAGGAGTGTGCCAATAAGGACTCCCCCAACTTGAAGAAAATCAAAAGGGCTTATGAGACACACAGGCACACAATAGGGACACAGTAGGGCCTCAGCTGACACAAACACTATAGACAGGGAGATTTGATGATCTGGAATAACCTGAAGATAAAGTAATCGCAGGAACTAAAAGCTGACCTACATCAATACTAGTAGGCTTGTCAGCCCAGGAAGAATATAGTACTTACCCAACAGGCCCTGCAGCAGGCAGTCAGGTGACTGGCCCATCTATTCATTGTGGTACCCAGCAACTGGACAAACATCAGCCTTACGTTAGGACCCCAAGATACACACTGCCAACACTAGCAGGTCTGAAGGACCAGACACTAACTTGAAAGGGGAAAATGGCAAATGAAAAGCAAATGCAATCTCAAACATCTAGTCCACCAGGAGCAAGTACAGGAGATATTGAAATAGAGAACTCCAAAAGTAACACACCGAAGATCTCTAAAAAGATAATGAAATAAAAAAGACAACTCCATGAGGCCATAGAGAAAACCAAATTAGAAGTAGTCTGCCATGTAAAGATAGAAATAACAACCTTATTGAAGGAGTTGCTGAGCTCAGCTAAAGAAGAAATAGAGAAAAAAGTACAGGAGCATGGGAAACTGATTGAAACCTTGAATGAACAAAATAGAAAACAAGCAGAATTCATGAAGCAAACTCAAAGAGACATCTAAGAAATAAAAAAATTCTATTCAAAGCATGCAGAACCGTTTAAATGAAGCTGATGATATGATTCCAGACCTTGAGGACAGGATCGCAATTAGTGATCATGAAAGGATAGAACTTTTAAAAATAACAAAGCAGCATAAAATGACAATCCAGAAGCTTCAAGATGATGCCAAGAGCAACAATATAAGATTAATACGCATTAGTGAAGACACTAGAGTCAATGCAAATGACATAACTAAAATATTCACAGAAAAGATAGGAGAAAATTTCCCAAACATGGGGAAAAAATCTGATATGCAGATAAGTGAGGCATATAGAACACCAAACAGTCACAACCAACATAAATCTATACCCAGACACATAATAATTAAGGTCTCAGACATATAGCATAAAAATAGAATACTAAAAGCTGTTAGAGAAAAGACACAACTCACCTAGCAAGGAAAGCCTATTAGAATCACAGCAGATTTTTCAGCACAAACCCTCAAGTCCAGACGAGCATGGAATGAGATATTTCAAGCCCTGAAAGAAAACAACTTTCAACCCAACAAAAATTTGATTCAAATTTAATGGAGAAACAAGATACTTCCACAACAAAGAACAACTGAAGAAATTCATGTCCACCAAATCAGCCCTAGAAAGAGTATTGAGTATGTCTACTAGACAGAGATAAAAATGACCATAATCTCTAGAACAACAGAAAGAAACTACCAGGTAGGACAAGCAATTAAATAAAGGGGAAAAGCAGAAAGCAAACAATTGAAACATAACATGGCAAAGTCGAACCAGTACATACCAGTGATATCCAAAATGTAAATGGCCTCAATTCACCTATCAAAATAAATAGGTTGATGGAATGCATCAAGAAACATGATCCCACAATATGCTGTATATGAGAAACACATCTGTCCCAAAAGGAAACTCATAGATTAAAAGTCAAAGGATGGAAAACAATATTTCATGCAACAGGAACCCAGAAAAAAGCAGGGGTAACTATTCTATTTGCAGACAATGTGAACTTCAAACCTACAATGATGAAAAGAGACAAAGAAGGTCACTACATATTCATAAGTGGAAAAATCCAAGAGGAAGAACTAACAATTATAAATATATATGCACCAAACACAGGAGCACCCAACTATATAAGACAGATACTAATGGACATGAAAAAAACAACTACACAAGGACACAATTATTACAGGGGACCTTAACAGCCCATTATCACAAAGAGATAGATCAACTAGACAAAAAATCAGCAAAGAAATAATAGAACTGAATCATACCTGTGAGCAATTGGACTTAGTAGATGTTTACAGAGTGTTCCACCCAACCACATCAGAATGCACATTCTTCTCAGCTGCACATGGGACATTCTCCAAAAGAGACCATATGTTATCCCATAAAACATTCTTAAGTAAATGCAAAGGTATTGAAATTATCCCATGCATAATATCTGACCATAGCACACTGAAATTGGAAATTAATGGCCAAAGAAATTGCAAACCTGCATAAATACATGGAAATTAAATAACCTTTTGAACAACCAGTGGGCTACAGACAAAATTAAAGAAGAAATAAAGCAATATCTACAATTCAGTGAAAATGTGGAAACAACATACTGTAATCTGTGGGATGCAATGAAATCAGTTTTAAAAGAGAATTAAATAGCAATAAATTGTCATATCAAGAAAACAGAACAACCTAATGCTTCATCTCAAGCTTCTAGAAAAAGAAGAGCAAGTTAAACCTGAAGCTCATAGAAGAGAGGAAATTGTAAAAATTAGAGCAGAAATTAATGCAATTGAAACAAAAAAATACAAAGAATTAATGAATCCAAAAGCTTGTTTTTTTGAGAGAATAAACAAAAGTGACAAACCTCTAGCTAACCTTATAAAGAAAAAGAAAGAAAAAACCTAAATTCACGCAATAAGGATTGAAAGGGGGAAATTACTACAGATCCCATAGAAATTCAAAAGATCATGAATACCTACTTTGAAAAATCTCTACTCACATAGAGTGGAAAACAGAGGAAATGGACAGATTTCTAGAAACATATGAACTTCCAAAGCTCAACCAAGATGACACAGCAATTTTGAATAATCCAATATCGCAATTGAAATTGAAAATATAATAAAAAAACCCTTAACAACAAAGAAACGCCCAGGTTCTGGTGGATTCATGGCTGAATTCTACAAGAAATTTAGAGAAGATTTGATGCCAATACTCCTTAAACTCTTCAATGAAATTGAAAAGAAAGCAATCCTCCCTAAATCATTCCTGGAGGCAAGTATTACTCTCAAACCAAAACCAGAGAGAGACCCAACCAAAAAAGGAGAACTATAGGCCAATCTCACTAATGAACATTGATACAAAGTTTCTCAATAAAATACTGGCAAACAGAATGCAGCAAATCATCAAGGAGATTTTACATCATGACCAAGTGGGGTTCATTCCAGGAATGCAGGGATGGTTTAACATATGCAAATCAATAAATGTAGTACACCACATCAACAGAGCCCAAACAAAAACCACATGGTCATCCCAATAGATGCAGAAAAAGCTTTCAATAAAGTCCAACACATGTTCATGATAAAATCCCTTCAGAAACTCAGAATACACAGTGTCTATCTCAACCTTATAAAGGCCATCTTTGACAAACCAAGAACCAACATTATATTAAATGGACAAAAATTTTAAAATCAGGAACAAGACAAGGATGTCCACTATCACCACACCTTTTCAATATAGTTCTGGAAACACTAGCCAGAGCAATCAGACAAGAGAGAGAAATAAAAAGAATAAAGATAGGAAAGGAAGAAGTTAAATTATCACTCTTTGCAGTTGACATGATACTCTATATAGAAGACCCAAAAAGCTTCATTAAAAGACTACTAGAGGTAATAAACAAATTCAGCAGTGTAGCTGGATACAAAGTCAGTGCTCAAAAATCAATAGCATTCCTGTACACAAACAAGAAACTCACTGAGAGAGAAATTATGGAAATAATGCCCTTCACAATAACATCTAAAAAAATGAAATACTTAGAAATCAACCTAACTAAGAATGTAAAACACCTATATGCTGAAAATTATACTATGCTAAAAAAAGGAGACTGAAGAGGATATTAGAAAATGGAAGGATATTCCTTGCTCTTGGCTAGGAAGAACCAACATTGTGAAAACGGCCATACTCTCAAAACTGTTATACAGATTTAATGCAATCCAAATCAGAATACCATTGACATACCTCACAGAAATAGAGAAAACACTCCTAAAGTTCATTTGGAAACAGAAGAAACCTAGAGTAGCAAAGGCAACTACAGGCAATAAAGACAAGGCAGGAGGCATCTCAATTCCTGACTTGAAACTGTACTACAAAGCCACAGTGATAAAATCAGCATGGTACTGGCAAAGAAATAGACCTGAGGATCAATAGAACAGATTAGAAGATGCAAGTATAAGTAGAAAGACACTCAGCCACCTGATATTTGACAAAGGGGCTAAACATGTTCACTGGAAGAAGGATAGTCTCTTTAATAAATAGTGTTGGAAAAAATTGGCTTTCCACATGCAGAAGACTGAAACTAGATCCATGCCTATCACCATGCATAAAACTAAAGTCTAAATGGCTCAAAGACCTAAACATTAAAACAGAAACACTAAATCTACTGGAAGATAAGGGAGGCAGAAGTCTTAGAGATATAGGGGTAGACAGAGAATTCACGAACAAAATGCAAACTGCATGGGAAATGCTTCAGAGAATTAACAACTGTGATCTCATATTATTGAAAAGTTTCTGCACTTCAAAAGAAATCATCAGCAGAGTGAAAAGAAAACCCACAGAATGGGAAAGAGTTTTAGCCAGCAACCCCTCAGACAAAGGACTTCTATCAAGAACATATAAATAATTGAAAACATCAAGCCCCCCCAAATTCAAAGACCCTCTCCAAAAATGAGCATCTGAGATGAACACACAGATCTCAGATGAAGATACAAAAATGGCAAATAAATACATGAAGAAATTTTCGCCATCACTGTGTCACTTGAGAAATGCAAATTAAAACAACTTTGAGATTTCATCTCACTCCAAAAGAATAGCTGCCATCAAGAAATCAACTGATAACGAATGTTGGTGAGACTGCAGGGTGGAAAAAGGAACACTGCTCCACTGTTGGTGGGAGTGTAGTTTGGTGCAACACTATGGAAATCAATATAGAGAATTCTCAGAAGACTAGGACTGGAAGTTCCATTCAACCCAGCTATTCCCCTCCTGGGTATTTTCCCAGAAAAATTGAAAAAGTCATATCACAGTGATTGTGCACTCATGTTTATAGCAGCACAATTTATAAGAGCTAAATCTTGGAAACAACCAAGATGCCCATCAATCACAGAGTGGATGAAAAAGATGTGGTATTTTTACACAATAGAATATTACTTAGCTATGAAGAAGGATGATTTTGAGGCCTTCATAGGTAAATGGAGACAACTTGAGACTGTCCTCATTAGTGAAATAAAGAAAAATCATATTTATAAATATCACATTGTGTCTCTAGTGTAAAAAGTAATAAGAAATGTAGGAGTAATAAAACCCAAAATGTGTAATTACTACTGTAAAAAAGAGAGGAAAAGAAAGTGCTCTAAAGGATATAACTGTATGTATGTTTAAGTGTGTAAGAAAGAGGACCATATTACTCTCTTTGTTAGATCATGGAGCAGAACCGTTAACAGTATCATTGTTTGAATGTCTACTTTGTATGTTTTAATTTTGTAACTTGAACAACTATTTCCAAGATGACAGTATGTAATTTATCAAGTAGTGAGTTCTTAGTGTTTTTTTGTTCTTTAATTTTTTTCCTTTGGAATTCTGTATTTTTGCTACACTTTTTTTTGTTTTGTTTTGTTTTTCTCTTTAAGTAAATTTTTTAAAGTTTAAAAATAAAAAAAATTAAAAAGTTTAAATAATGTCACTGAGAGTGCCATTTCTCTATTGGATCTAATCCTTTACCCCAGCTTCCCTACCATGTAGTGGCTCCCAGGAAGGAGACAAGATGGGTGCCAGGACCTCGGATAGACCATAATCTCTCAGCAACATCAACCCCAAAAGAACTACCCCCCATCACCTAATTTTTCTGATGGAAGTGGGCATGATTTCATTGATATGGTCTCAGTTTTATCTAATCAACCTAAGGAAATGGAAGGAATGCACTGACTGGAATAACCTGAGTTTAGACTTGAACCTTGGAGTTAGTGTTGGTCAAATGTATCAGTATCATACTCTCTGGGTGTGAAAGAGGTTTTTTTTAAAATAAGGAATAACTAGGTTGTTTTAAAATTAGGAATAATTAGTGAAAAAAACAAAGAAAACAAATGATAGAAAGGTAAAGCATATATGAAAGCAAGATATATGCAGCAAAGTACAAGGCTAGTTTTGATGTCAAACACATGCTAGGACTATTTATGATATAGGCAGGATTATCAACCAGAATTCAAGAATGATACTAGGCAGAGAAAAAATGAAAATATTCTATTTCTTGTTAGTCCATCAGTGTACTCCTTCTCTTAACCATGATCGATGTTATTCTGAAACATGGAAGCACCATTAGCTGAAGTGAGGCACAGAAAAACTTCACCAAAGAAATCAGTAGCTTGCAGTAGTCCTGTGTTGAACAGTGATTAATACACATTTTTATAGCATTGATCAGGTTACAGGAATCTTCTTCCTTACAACAATCAGTGTATCACATACCTTAATTGTTTGGCAATGTGTACATTTTTTACTTAGTAAAGTCTCATGAGGCAGAGTTATGCAGTGTTTAGGATACTTTGGAGGACAGTATTCATCTGATGGGTATGGTAGAATCCACAGGATGCTTAGACTTAGCTCTTATTCTTCTCTTTCCTCTTCTGAGTTAATTTTGCCTAGGTACATTGTCATAGTGATGGAAATCTAACATACTATGCAAGTTCTATTTTATTTTATCTTATTTTTAAATGATATTTTTGGGTTATTCATATCCTCAGCTCTACTAAAACACATATACATACACTCTAATGATTGGTGACTCTCCAAAGATGTGAAAATGTGTTATTTTCATATTCTTGTAAGGCAAAGCTTATACTGTTCAAATCACCACAGAGAAACCTTTCTGTTAGAGGAAAAGGTTAAGTATTATGGCTAACCAACGATCTGCTTACATCCAAAAAGAGAAATCAGAGTAATCAGCAAATTGGTTAAATACTGTTAATGGTTTTTATAAGTACTACCCAGTATCATTTATTGATAGATGTCTTTTATTTTTAAGTATGGACTAGTTAGGAAAATCAGATAAGATCTCAAATTGCAACATAGAGCAATGATTTTTCCATCATTAGTATTTCTGTATAACCTGTCTGTATCTACTGTGAAGACATAAAGCAGATTAAAAGAGGAAAGGACTTGGAATTCAAAAAATGGCTTCAAATCATGGCTTTGTTGTTATGAACCATATCATTCTTTAGATTGCAGTATATGGTTTGATACAGTTTCTCACAAATTGGTGAAGATTAAGTTAGAAGATGAATGTCTATAAACCATTTGATAGTGCATACATAGCTCAATAAATATTTTAATGAGTAAATTAAAGGGCACTCAGTAGAATATGATTATGGCAATGAATATTTCTTAAGAGAAAAACTATTACTCTGAGGACAGTAGCAACTAAAGAATAGCTGTTAAATAACACAGTTTCAGCAGATTCCACAAGGACTTGTTTTTCTATCCTCAGAAATATTTCTAAGCGGGGAGAGACCATAAGAAGTCTAACTTAGAATGTTGATGTATAACACTACTGCAAATCAGTCTGGCAATTCACTTTTTACTTTGTGGCAATTAAAAAAGCAATAGATTAATCTTTGTTCAGAAAGTAACAAATAGTCATGAAGAGAGTTTACCCCATATTTTTTTGTGGGAAAAACTTGTAACCCTTTGCCTCTTTGTCTCTTGGGCTTAGGGAATACGTTTTAAGTGGCACTGGGCCATATTACTGAATCCCTTACAAGGAAGAAACTTAAAATGGAAAATTTCCCAAGAATTCCGGCTGTTCTGTTTATAGCTAAAATATACTTTAGGTTTATTTTTCTCAAGTATCAGTTATTTATATTAATCAAGTCTTTTGCCTTAAGGAGAAATTGACAAAATCATGTAGAAAAGCTGAAAATAAAAGGAAGAGCAAAAGAAACAGGAAAAACAAATAACAACAACAACAACAACAACAAAGCAAAGGTTGGTATCTTGATATCAATTACACCAAATTTAAAGTGAACAAATTAAATGAGACAGCAAAGGACTGTGAACATGAGTAGTAAAGTAGCAAACATGATCTACAGTGAAGAACAGCTGTGTCCTAGCTAGCACGGTGCCATGTAAGTCATATATTAAAAGCCACTGGAACCCCACAGAGAAATAGAAACACAGAAGTAGCAGGCTTTTGTAGCACAAGATCAATTAAGTTATCAAAAGCCCAATAAAGATATGAAAGCCTCTGAAACAACTATAAAAATTGGATATTAAACTTTTTTGTCATTAAAATTTTGCTGCAAAGAAAACTATGATGAACTCTCAAGGGTTGAAAAACAATTCTGTCATTGGATATAATAAAGTAAGAAATTGATAATTAAACAAAACAAACAACCTAAATCAGTAATTTCTGTAGTTTTAAAAATAATATGAAATTCTTACTTAAAAGAGGAAACTGAAGATCACATCAAAGAATATCTATAAAATAGTATTAATAAAACCCTAGATATCTAACAGCATGGGTTAATTCCAAAAAGTTTGTGGGAAAATTCACCATATCATAATATATATTTATGGATAAGAATAAGTAAAGAAATAAATAATATAGTCAATTTAAGGAGTTAAAAGAATGAAATAAATTTAGACAAACAAAAGACAATGATTAGTAATAACAGAAAAATGAATAAAGTACATAAAAATAAAAGAAACTAACGTCAAAACTCTGGTTACTAACAAAGATAAGACAATTTGTTAATAAGTTCAAGGAATAAGTCAGATTAAAAATATATAAAATAAAAAATGAAGGAAGGCAACCAGACACACAAAAAAATAAAATAGCATTATTAGCAATATTATGATTAATTGCATTAATATTTTTTCAAGACAACTAAATGGCTGCATATGGAAGATATTCCTAAAAATAGAAAGTCTAAAAGATTAGTTACACAAAAGAGAGAAAATTGTTAAAAATTCTATACCCCACTTCACCCATACCCCTATGCACATGAAATATTACTAGGTCAGGTATTTAGGAAATAGATATCTCCACAGATATGGAAAATGTTTTAGAATATTGAAAAAAATAAGAAACCTTAAAATCTTTTTTTCCCCAAACACTGGAGATCTAATCCAGGGCTTGCAAATGCTAGGTAAATACCTTTCCACCACTGAATAACACCCTCAGCCTACTCCAAAGGATTCAATGAAGTCAGAATAATATTTATAAACTGACCAAGAAAATGACTTGAATAACATAGTAATTATTGAAGCAATATGTGCAATATTCATAAATCTTCCATAAATTTTTCTATTAGGAAAAATTTCATTCTCTAATAGTTTCATTGGCCAGTAGTACCAAGCATTCAGATAGCACACATAAGCATCAAAAGAAATTTACACAGGAGTAGAAAAAAGAAGTAGAAAAAGTGGGAGAATCCAATTAGTGGGGAAAACTAAAACAGTATAAAAACATGTATTACAGAATAATTTTATTCATGAATTGAAGTGTGTAATCCTAAATCAATTTTAAGCAACTTGAATCAGCAATGTGTGTATGTGTGTGTGTTCACTGCTTTCTATATTTTACCCATACACCATTGGCACCTTTTGTTCATCCAAAGAATACAAAATTTAATATTAGAAAGTTAATTGCTTTATTTCACAATTTAATGGATGTTCATATCATCAAATACAAAAAAGTAATAAGTATTTAATCAGATTCAATACCCAGTAAGGATACAAAATGCTTCAGTAAATCAGAAATAGGGAGGAAATATATCTATATCACTAGTGTATTTCAACACTCTATTGGTTGTTCTAAACAGTGCAGTATTAAAAAAAGTTTTAACAAATACATAGATTAGAAAGATGAAGTGACAGTGTGATGAACAAAGTCCTGTATAACCCTGTTCTGAGTCACTTTCTGTCCTCATTCCTTTGTCTTCTGCCTGGCCCCACTGTCTTCTGGTTGCCTTCCAAAGAAACTGGTCAAGTTCCTGCCTCAGTGCCTTTGTGCCTACTGTATTCTCTGCTTTCAGCTTCCTTGTAAGCTTCCTTGCATGAGTTATTCCTTTATATCATTGCAAAAATGATTTTAAACAGGATAGCCCATTTAAAAATTAAGTTCCTTCCTTGTCTACTATTTTCTTGAACTCTCTTTTGTCCATCCTACTTTGTCTTCTCCAAAGAATTTCTTCTCATTCAACACTTTGTGTATTTTATTTGTTATATGTCTCCCCCTTTAAAAACATAACTGCTACTTGGATGGGATTTTTCTTTCCTTAATTCACTATGAAATCCCCTGTGCCTTGACTGTTGCTTGGGACAGAGGAAGCTCTTAATAAATATTTATTGACACAAGAATCAATTATCTATGTAGAAAATTCAAAAGATTTTATTAGACTAAGTAAAAGTTTAGAAAATTTTCTCAAAACAAAATCATTTCAGAAAGTTATTTGACTTTCTCTGCAATACAAATCAACTAGGAAATAAAAATGGAAAATGTACATGAATATATTTTTAAAAAGTAACAACAAACTCAAATTAAAAGGACTTCTAAGGTATAAACTGAAAACTGTTAGAAAAGACATTTTAAAAAGACTAAAATACCCACACACTCTAGCAGCCATCAGGGAGTTTCCTTGAGGGTGACCAACTCAGTCAGAGAGGCAGTGGCCAGCCCTGACTCTGTGCTCACTCCACCAGCCATCCAGGAGCCAATGCAGACTGAAAAGCAGCAGCCAGCCCTGCACCAGCACACCCAACGGCCACCATCAGATGCCTGTAGCCAGCACTGGCCAGGAGAACCAAACAGTCTAGCTTCAGAGAAATTGTAGCCAATGTGGGAGGCCCACGCAACCCCACTACCCACTTGTCCAGAAGAACTCAGAAATATGTCAAAATGAAGAAGCAAAAGGTAGTCTCTGACCTCCAACCCAAGCAGAGCAAGTCCAGGAGATGTAAACATGGAAGAGATAGGGAGTCACACACTTGAAGTTTCCGAAGTGATGGCAACTGAAGTAAAGAAACAACTTCATGAGGCTCTAAAAGAAATTAGAACAGAAATACTATCTCAGGCAAAAGAAGAAATGAAAAACATAAAAATTTGCTAAGCATTTCTAAAGGAGACATAGATTAAAAAAATAGAGGAACATAGGAAAAGGAGGGAAACCTTGAATGAACAATATAAAAAATATTTAGAATACATGAAACAGATTCAAAGAAATATCCAAGAAATTAAAAACTCCATTGGAAGCTGGCAAAACTGCTTGAAAGAAACTGAAGATAGACTTTTAGACCTTGAAGACAGGTTTGTAGCTTGCAATCACAAAAGGAAGGATCTCATAAAAATAACAAAGAACCAGGAAATAACAATTCAACATAAAGCAAAGAAAGATAACTTAAGAATAATAGGTGTGGGTGATAAAGCAGGAGTAAACACAATGACATTAAAAGTCTATTTATAGAAGTAATAGCAGAAAACTTCCCAAGCATGAGAAAAGGATGTGACATTCAGGTAAGTGAGATATATAGAACTCCAGTAGCCACCACGAAAATAAATCTAAAACAGAAATATAATAATCAAGATCCCAGAATCTCAACACAAGAACAGAATATTAAAAGCTGTTAGATAAACGAAACAGGTCCCCTACAAAGGAAAATCCATCAGAATCATGACAGACTTCTCAACACAAACCATCATCTCACAAAGAGGCTGGAGTGAAGTATTTCAAGTCCTGAAAGAAAGCAACTTCTAACCCAGACTGATGTACCCTGAAAAACTATCTTTCAAAATTAATGGAGAAACAAGATACTTCCATGATAAAGAACAACTGAAGGAATTCAGGACCACCAAACCAACCCTACAAATACTGAAGGACATTCTATAGAGATAAAAGTGACCATGGTTCCAGGAACAGTGGCAGAGGGGGATCAACAACTGGGCAGATATCTGAATGAAGAGGAAAAGTAGGGAGCAATGGCAGGAAAATAGCATAGCAGAGATGAGCCAGTGCATGTTGGTCATAACTATTAATGTAGATGGTCTCAATTCACCAATAAAAAGAATCAGAGGCAGAGTGGATCAGGAGACAGGATCCATCAATATGCTTTATACCAGAAACACATTTAACTCGAAAGAAAATTCATAGACTAAAAGTCAAAGGAGAGAGAAGAATGCTCTATGTGACAGGCATCCAGAAAAAAAGTAGGGGTAGTTTTCCCACCAACTGCAGAATGGATAAGAAAGATATGGTATTTTTATACAATGAAAAGCTACTCAATTATAAAGAAAGAAAGCCTCAAGGCTCTTGTAAGTAAATGGATACAACTTGAGATCATGCTCATGGGTGAAATGGGTCAGAGTCACAAGGGTGAACATTGTGCCGTCTCCCTAGCATAAAAAAACTAAAGGAGCTAATGGGATCCAAAATACACAACAAATATTGTGAAAGTGAAGGGGAGGAAATATCTAAAAAGGGAAGGCAGTGGTTGTTGTTAATCTATTATTGTGTTTTGAAATCCTGTATTTTTTCATTGTTCTGTTTAGTTTGGTTTTATTCTATTTTATTTTGTTTGATTTTAGTATATCTGATGGCATGGACAGCTATTTCAAAAATAACAAATATATTATGGTAGCCAGTATTTCCTTTTATCTTGTTTTGAAGTGCTGTTCATTGTTTAGTTTTAATTGACTCTATTCTGTTTTATTTTGTTTAGTTTAATCTTTTGAAAATACAAAAAAGGACTGAAATAAAAGGATAAATATACCACATTCATGGATAGAAACTCAATATTCCCCAACCTGATCTCCAAACTGGAGGTCCCCAAACTGACCTCTAGATTCAAACCAGTTCCCATGGACACGCCAACAAGGTAATTTTTGTGGAAATTCGACAAGTTGATTTTAAAATTTTAATGGAGAACAAAACAGACATAAATAATCAAAACATTCCCAAAAAGCAAGATTAAAGGACTGTCCTTACCAGAAATCACTGTAAAACTATTTATGCAAGACATGATGATGCTGTTATTCAGCTAGACAAATAGACAAACAGAACTGAGAGAATACAAAACTGAGCTCATATATACAGGGAAAACAGATTTATGACATAGTGACCTACACAGATGAGAGTCAGGAATGTATTTAATTTAGCAGACTTTATCAGTATTTTCTCGGTAATGTTTGTACTTCTTGTGTTTTGCTAAAGAAACCCCAGGAGAGTCTGTGACAAAGAAAGTGTTCTGAATATCCTTCTAAATATTTTATAGCTTTGCCTTATATCTTTAATCCAACAGAAAATGAGAGTTTGTTCCTATAAGGTGGAGATTCGTTTTGATTTGATTTTTCCAGAGAGTAACAGTTGTTTGTCAGTTATTTCCTGACTGATTTGCAATGCGCTATCTCCTGAGCTGTCCACTCTGGTATAAATATGAAAAGACCTCTGGTCTCATTAATCACAGAAATGCAAATTAACATCATTTCTTATTCACCTAGTTGGCAAAGTTAAAAAGCCAGATAATACCAAATGTTTGTCAGATAAGAAACACTAGAGGTGCTCACTCACAAGATTGGCACTGCATGGTAAATTTGAACTTTGTGACCCAGCAATGCAATTTCTAGGCATATTCCTCAGAACTTTTGCACACATATACCAGGAAGCACATGCAAGAGTGTTTATGACAGCATTGTTTGTGAACTAAAAACCCGGAAACAAATCAAGCACCCTTCAAATCCCTGAATAAACAACTTGTGTTATATTTATACATTGGAAAATGCATAGCAGTGAAACTGAATTAGCTTCAGTTGCACGCGTTTACATGAAGAATTCTCAAAACTATATCAGGAGCAAAAAAAGCAAAAGCACATAAAATGTAAATCATGAGTAGATGCTAAGGGATAGATACAGAAGTGATAAAAGCGTAAAACAAGGCAAGGGAATGATTAAACAGGACAGTGCTCTTCTCCGGGGTGTGTTGGAGGGAGAGAGAAATGTGCACCCGGGGCTTCTAGCCTGTACAGTTGGATGTTTTAAAAACTTATTATAGACTCTACTTGTAAATGTGTGTCTTGTTTCATTTATGTCGGCTATTTTATATCGATGACATTTTAAAAGGAAACATTTGTCATATAAAATAGTAACTACTACCTAATAATTAGGTTTTTTAAAGGCATTATGGAAGGAAATTAGACTGATTAAATAGATACTAAGAGAGAAAGTCATACACAACAAGTCAGGGACCTGGGCAGAGGGAGCTTGATGGCTTTGTGATCATGGTCAGCACACTGAGAGGCCAAGTGCCAAAACTCTCACGATGGCTCTCTGTGCAGTAGAGGACAGGTGACCCCTCACTAGTGCTAATACAGGCCTGGCAATCTCATTATCTGCTCTTGTGTATGAGTTCCTCACAAGGGCTCCCGCTCAGCTTTTTGAGGGTACTGGTTGCTAATATCGCCCTTTCTTTATTCCAACATAATTCAGAAACAAGTTTTAAGTCCTATGTTCTCAAAGTTATTTTAATTGGTTACATTTTCTACTGATTGCTTTATAGAAATTCACTTTGGCGTTTTCCATAACATTTCTCCAAATTATATCATAAAATTCGTCATCTTAAAAATATTTTCTAGAAATACTCAAACCAAATTGTGAAAAATCTTATTTAACTTCTTTATTAACAAAAAGTTATTTCTTCAGTGCCTCTACAGGAGCCATCTGTCTATGGCTCTGTTTGGTTTATTCCATACATTCACAGGTTACCAACCCTTACATTTGCGGTAAATGGATTAGCCATTTGCAAATAATCTGTGTGCCTCGATGTAAGACAGGATGTGTTCAGTGGAGCTGTCAGTAGTTCATGTACACGTCAGTTTCTCCAGAGTTTATCCATGCAGTTCCCCAGAGGACAGGAATGTGATAGAGTAGCTCTCTCTCCTCCCTTATTGTCCTCACACTGATTTAAATAATCTAGTAATCTTACTTCACATAAATTCTTACTTTCTGTGGAACAACCCCAAAAGTATTGGGCTGAATTTATGGGCTATAAAGTTTCCAGACACTGGAATCCCTCTGGTATCTTAGCTACAGACAGTTGCTGATTTTTTATTAGGTTCAGAAATTGGGCACAAATGGCACATATGCTCCTTCTAGTTCTTTTTCTAAACCCACTTAGACTTAACCACTGTTTTCTGAGAACTCTTGGGGAAACAGTGGATAGAATAAACAAAAGCAGTAGAATCAAGCTCACATTCTGGAGTTGAGAAAGCCCCTCCCTGGCAACAATTCAAGCCTGGAGGTGGAGCAAGGAGGAGAATTAAAGAAGAAAATTGTTAAACCATTCCCTATAGAATTGAAGAAAATTAGTTCAGAGATTGGCAGAAATCGAGAAATTGTTATCACATTGGAGCCACCGAGACACTTCCTTCTTAGCTGAGAATTAGGACTATTTCTTTAAGGGAGATCTGCTAATTTCTTAAGTGCCAGCATCTATACTTAGTAAACTAGCAATTGTCTGAGTAATCCATATAGGCATTGTTGCTCTCCAAAGAAAATCTATAAAGGAGGTTTGAATGAGAGAAGTGATAGAATCTACTCTGAAAAATGATAATTTCTTATCATGAATTCCCTTGTTTGACATTGCAAGGAAGGATAGGTGATTTCAGTCTTTAGTATTTTTCACATATGGTTCATGGTCACAGCATTCAAGGAAGAATTAATAATAAATTTTTGCAGAAGTCACATGCTGCTGATTCACTCAAAAGAAATGCACTGTATGTCCCTGATACTGTGTTACCAGAAATCCCATCACAATTATTATGAACTGATGATATGGGATAAGTGTAAACAAGGCATGAAAAATAAACCCATGCATAATTCCTTTTTATAAATCTGGAGAAAATTACAATGCAAACATTATGAAAAATAATGAAACTAACTCAGTTCACTAGGGCCAGGCTTTCAAACATCTAAGAACAAATCTTGAAATCTGAAAATTACATCTTACTTTTGTAAAGTCAGATTTTGAAGCTATTGAGACAAGAAAGCAAAGCTCATCTTATTAACTCACACTTCTTTAAAGAAGAAAATTATCTGTTAATTTATTTAAAATAAATGAAAACACTGTCTACTTACTACCACATGCTAGAACATGGGAATCTTAAATAGAGATTCCTATTTTAAAACATCTTAAACTTGGTTTTCTTTTATTTTTTCTGAAAGTTAGGATAGAAAACGCTTCAATATTTACTGGATAGCACTTATGCTTTCCTGGTCAAATGAAATAATGCACAAAGCTCATGTTTCATTAGTGGATTAAACATTGAGAATGAAGAATAGGAAGGAAAGGAAGGGATGTGAGGGTTGGATGTGGTTAAAAGGAGAGGGAACAATACCGACAGTGAGTCTGGAGATGCAATTGTTGTGAACCGATGATCATTTTTGAAACTTACTTAAACACCCAGAAAGGCTGACCAATTTGAGAACTCTATGGGGCCTCCTGCACAATTATTTCTTGTTGCTTCCCAAACTTCCCTTTTACCTTTATGGATTATACTGCACACAGTTCTTTGTAAATTTTTACTATTTTTAAACCTTAACAAAACCCACGGAGGGTTTTGTTTTGCTTCTGCAGCTGTGAGGGTAGTTATTGTTCTATCCACTTGAACTAGCAGTGGCTAAGGAGTTCCTCTGCCACGATGATGACGGCTTCTGGCAAACAGCTTTGGAGACATGTCTGGGGTATGCGTGACACAGGACATGTTTTTCTCAACCAAAGGGAAGCAAGTCAAAGTTCTGTTACCTCACCTTTTGAAAAACGGCCTGCACTGGATGCAGAGTGTAACAGGAGCTAGAAATATGCTTCTGCCTTGAAAGGGCTGTGGGTTTTTTGCTCAGAAGACTCAGATAAGGGACGGAGTTCTCAGGGAGGAACAGAGAAACTGATCTGTGGTGCTGCTGAAGAAAGAGGAAAACGGGAAGAAACAGAAGCATGTCCTCATGTTACTTTATAACGAGGCACACACATGAAGGGGATTTTAAATGTATTAATCAGAGACAGGAGCTGGATACTTATTTTACATTTGGGAAGACAATTTTTATCTGTTTTATTAAAATGATAGGAAAAAATGAAACATCCCTAACTTCTGCCATGCTTGCTGGATTTATTTTTGGCCTTGCATGGAAATGGAAAAATCCACTCACTGTTATAACTCCTTCCCCCTTCGAATTGGGATATTCTGGATAAAGTTGGGAAGAACAGGAACTTCCCCATACAGTGATGCTAAGTGGATTTTAAAATGCTGGGAATCCCATCTTCCCCAAAGTACCTGTCCCACCAAATACAGCCCTGACATCAGGGTTTTAAAGTTACACAGGTGTGCTGTCTGTACATCTGCTCTGGCCTCTATCAGTTGTCACAGGGAACTTTTTAGGATGAAGAAGGGCCTGGCCTGGCAGGCCCTGTTATAGGGACAGACCAGGAATAGTCATAATATGTGCCTGGCAAGGGAACAGCTGATTCCAGAGGGAAGTGGGAAGCACACTGGAATGCTACAGGAATTGTTTTGCATTGTTCCTGTCCTGGACAGAATGTTCATTTTTAAGAGGTTTTGAGCTGCAGCCCCAACCCTCATTACTCTTTAGTGAGGGTCAACTTTGGGATTGTGCATCACTCTGGTCTTAAAAGGAGAAATGTCTCATCGACATGCACTCCTGGAAAATGAAATCCTGGGATTGCTTAAGGGTGTGATAGTAAAGAAATTATACAGCACTACTTTATCTCCTGAAGAAGCGTTCCCAACTCAGGCTTCCGGTCAGATAAACACTGGCCAAGAGCCAACTGCTTGGTTCAGCACCAGTCCCCCAGGTCATGGAAAAATTCCAGCTATGACAGCTTTTCCCATATGCTATCAGGTATGGACTCCACCCTGAGGTTCTGTTCAAATGATTTAGTTATTGAAAAAGAATGTAAAGGGAAAAAAAGAAGAACAGAAGCATTTATGTACTTATCTTCTCACTAGGTCCTAATTAAGTCTCTAAAATGGAGCTAAAGCATAAAATTCTCTTAGGTGGAAGTAATCTAGAGGAGTCAGCTGTACAGGTGAGGTCTGTGAGGGCTTTAAAGTGGTACTGAAGTTTTTATGCTATTAATATGTGCACATTCCTATCTGTGGGAAAGTGTCCATATTTTTCATCAGCTTCCTATGACATCCATGACCCAAGAAATGTTAAGAACAATGACAGAAGACTTAAAACTTCGAGAGGGTGACTACTCTGCGGGGAAAGATTATAAAGGTAGGATTTATAATCAACAGTTTGATAAATCATCTGGGACAGAACTGTGTAAAACAGAGGGTGCACAATGATATTAATTTTAGCCACATTGCTAAGTATGATAGTTTGGTTACTACTTACCGTCATGGATCTGCATGGTGCAGAAGTTGACCTTGATGGAAATTGTACCATTTCAGGTACATTCCAGGGGGGATACAGACTGACCTGATACATTACAGAATCTTACTCTTCTAGCAGGTGCAGGGAGTTTTTAAAGATGGTGGGGTTTAAGTAGTGTGTTTTAAGGAGTGACCATTTGATAAAATTTGTAATAAGTCACTGGCAATTTGTTAAGTAATTGTACAAGCATAGAAAACAGATAATTTCATACTTCTCATCATTTGATTTTTCCATTTAACTGCTGACAAAGGGTATAATAATCATGAAATACCATTATGTTAAAAATATTAAATGTTATCCCCCTAGGGAAAAAGATAACAAGAGAAATAACTCTAACTTTGTATGCAGGACTTGACCAGTGTTATTTCCTCCTCAATTAAAAATTTATCAATTTCCTTTTAACTATCAATACCAGCCAGTACAAGTAAACAGGTCTAGGAGGAATTAAGATGCTAGGAATGCCTATAATTTATTTTATTGCTATGTGTTAGAAAGATAATCATTTAGTCTAACATAAAAGTAGTAGAAAATTTTTATTCATAACATCTTTATTCATATGAGTTCCAAACTGGGGGAAAAACAAATTTGTATCAAACAAGTAAATAAACAAGTTGCGGTCTATTCATTCAATGGAATATAATCAACTTTTAAAAGGAACAGAGTACTGACACGTAACAAAATTAATGAGTTTCAACAGTCTGCTTGATAAAAATCATCTGATAATTGTATAGTCTATATAATTCCATTTATAGGCAATTTCAGAACAAGAAAAACTATTCTGTGGTGGAAAAAGCAGAGCATTGTCACTGGTAGGTAGTAACGGGAGTAAAAGAGTAAAGAGGTGTAAGCTGATAGTATTAGTCTATATCTTCATAGAAATTTGTGTTATACAAACGTTTGCATTTGTGAACACATGTTGAATAATACACCTAAATTTGGGGCATTTTATCAAATTAAATTTTATTTCCACTAAGAACCTTAACTAAATATTGAACTCTATGTAGTGACATGTGTGCTGAAGGATTTTAGGGGTAAATGTGTTCATGCACAGCTTATGGTGAAATATATCAAGACAAAGTAAGATGGAGGCCCAGGAAAGCAGTTAACACTAAGTTTGATTATGAGTGCCACAAAAAAAAAAAAACAACAAAAAAGATGGATGACTAGGTGAATAGAGCGATGGCAACCTGGGTAGGCAAGGGATCTAGCAACCATAGTAAAATGTCAATGGTACCATCTACATATATTCTCTATAAATTTCAATTATTTTCATTACAGTTTTCATCAATTATAGGAATCAAAACCTTTTTTAAGCCATTGTTCACTAGGTTTATAATTATTTACTGTCAAATACATTAAATACTGAAATAAAAGTTTCCTAAAGAGTGAATGAAATTAGCTTTTATGCTTACTCATTAAACAAATATTTACTAGGTATAGAATATGTGTGTCTTGACAGGGGTATGATCTTGTGAGCAAAATATTTTAGTATTGTGCTGCTGCAGCAAGCACATGGTGAACAAAATAAAGTGCTGCTATTGTGAATATAATAATCTAGTGGAGAAGACACACAAATACCATCACATAAACACATCATTACTAGGATTAGAAATATGAAGGTGTTGCTAGGCATGATGGCGCCTGCCTGAATCCCAGTACCCTGGGAGATTGAGGCAGGAAGATCACAAGTTTGGACCCAGTTTGGCAACATAATGACTTAGCCAGGCCCTGTCTCAAAATAAAAAATAAAGTGAGGTAAGTATTTATTTCAGTGCAAAGGCTTTGGGTTTAGTCCCTATTACTATCACCACCATTACTACTAGTGATAATAATAATACTAGTAATAATAATAGGAACTGTTGCTGGGCTGGGTCTAATAGATACCCAAATCTGAAATAAGGAACTTAACTCAGCATTTTTGTTGCATATTTATGGACTCCTGTCACTGAAAGAGAATTTTTAGGACAAGTCAGTAAGAGGCATAAGAAAGGCTTATTAAAGAAATATGATGCATTGGAAAGTGGAGTGTGGGTACTCAGAGAAATGGGATTCATTACAATTTGAAACTGAGAATATTTAATTTTTCTGGGGGGGAGGAAGGGTTGGAAATCGCAGGAAAAATTGCCTCCCCTCAATGGTACACATCCATTCTACAGGTATGGGTATTTTGTTTTGTTTTTGGATAGATGATTTAAACATTTTCTGACTTCTCTTAGCCTGTTTCTTACTTTAATAACCCAGCCAATATCACCTTTTAGTGATAGGTCTGCTATCACTAGCAGATAGGGAAGGAGTGTGAATTTAACCAAAGGGATGGGGACATAAAGATCCTTTATCCTAGGGTGAGGCTCCTGCTCCCTACTTTCTTAACTGAGCCAATCTGTGGCCTTCTAGTGATGGGTCATCTTGGGTAACTTTGGATGGGTCTTAGAGATTGCAGTCTTCTTAAAGTGAAAATTTTTAGTTATGATACCCTTGTCTCCTGGGTTTTTTTTTTCTTTTTTTTTTTCTGTCCTCCCTCAAGAGCCATATCAGGATTCTAGAGAAAGGCCACCTGTCCTGTGATAGGTAAAAGAATTAGGGAAAACTGTCTCAAGGGAATTTGCAGGATGAAGTGACAAGGGCTAGCAAATATTCGGACTGCGAGAACAATAAGGCGATGAAAGAAGACTGGCTGTGTCACCAACAGAAAAGTGAAGAGGGGACCCACACACTGAGCCAGGTGCTGGAAGAGCCCACTTTTCAGTGGTTTTTGATACTATTACTAACTTGGTCCAAGACCTTTCACGTGTACTGCTTCAGTGGCCATACGTGTTCTAAGCTCACAGTATGCAATTAGATGAGGTCTGAGTTTATTAGCAGGCATTAAATACTAGATGAAACAAAAATGGCAATTCACTGCCACCATTTAATCTCTCTTGCAGTCAAGACTGAAACTCCCTCAGGGAGACTGCAAGAAATAAGATGTAACAGCCGTCATCTCCACTCCTTTCATATTTTGACATTCATAGCACGTTTTCTACCAAGCGTCCTTTAGAAGATTTTCTTTCTTTTCTGGGAAAGAAATGTAAGAACACTGTGATGCTTGGCATCTTGTACACAAATTTCTCCTTTTTCTTACAAATCCAACATAACTCCAAAATAAGAGAGTTATAAATGTAAAGCTGTTTCAGGCACAGTAATACCAGTTTCAAGCACAGCTGGATCACGCAGTCACAAAACCCACAGGACCTGTTTCTGTGCCTGGAGACTGTACCCCTTGTGGGAGATGGTAGGCGAGATCCCTAGGCTAGCACATACTCCACATATCACTCGTTTTCCCAGTCTCATCGAGTTCCACTGCTTCTTCTTGGGTTTCCTACCAATACCAGTGGACCAGGCCAACCAGTCTATTGGGTTGGACCACTCCCCCTTGGGCAGGATATCCACTGATTGTCTTCAACCAAAGAATGACATCCTGCTCTAAAATCTGAACAGACGTCTAAGGAAAAGAGATAGATGGCCATAAAACCACTATTTACTCTTGAGAGACGAATAAACTATAGAACATCACATTCTTCTGCACTGGCCAAGTCAACGCTCTTGTGCTCTGTGATGATTATGCCTCACCCTTATCCTGTGTTTGAACCCTGTTTGCACCCCTGGTCTCAACCTTGTTACCCTGTCAATCTGAGTTAAATCAAAAGCTTCACTCTCTTGGGAACAAGGCAGAATTCACCAAAACACTGGATAGAACCCTTGACACGGCCAAGGATGCAGCAGTAAACGTGCAGGTGATTCCGGACTGCAGCCTCTGGCCAAGGGAGTAAATAGGTTATAAGCAAGCACGTCTCTGTCTTACCATACCTTGCTCACACTGGGGCACCACTCCTACTCCAATGAAGGATGCAGTTTTTCTCTTTAATTTGCACTAATTTGTCCTGTAGTCCTGAACCTGAGGGTCAGAGTCTGCTCTACATTAGGTAATTTTCATTTCCCCATTCGTCCCTTTCCCTCTTAAAATAAGACCCATTCTAGAATAGCCTTCCCTCATTGTTTCGGCTTCCTTTACCCCAGCTCTCTCGTGAAACACTTAGCAAACTGTAAGGCAGAGGCACCAAGAGAACCCCCCAGTTTCTTTAACCCAGTCAAATCTCTGGGTACCACAAAAAGTAACTAACTTGGATATAAAATCATAAAGAGGCTATTAATTATTGTCATTAGCATAGTAGTACTTCACATTTTTTTAAATTCTAGAATTGGACTGGAAATAATATGAAAGAAGAGACTGGATCTGCGTAACAGAACACATGGCATCTAGAAGCAGTCACTGAACCTTGTCTACTATGCAGATGGCTTTCCATGTTAGAAACATGCCTTCCATTTCTTTATTCAAAAACGTTCTCTGAAGGACTGGGGACCTTTGCATAGGCATCTCATTTCTCAGCAATGCTCTTTACCCAGATCTTCGCATGGTTAATTCCTAAATATGTTTTATACACTTATGCAATCTGGGTTGTTCCACATATTCCACTGAAGAAGTCCAAAACCCAGGAACAGCCTGTAATCATCTGGTACTTTGGGTAAGTTTATGTTCTGCCAGAGGTTGGGTTGGAATCGGGTCGAGCCACAGGAAGCTGCCTTGTTGTAAGGCAAGATGGAAGCATTTGAGATACTGAATACTCCAGTCTGTTGTTGTGGTTGTTGCTGTTGTTGGGGAGCTCAAACTTAGGGTCTTGTACCTGGAAAGTACATGATCTACTACTAAATGATACCCCCCACAAAATAAATGCTCAACCAAAATATGTCCTGTTAGCATTCACTGCAGTCCAAGTGATACGTAGTCCCCAAATAATAAATTTCTCCAAATATTAAATGACATATACTATGTTTATAAAACTTAGCATTGTTGTAGTTTGTTTAAATTGTCCAATTGTTACTTCTCAACAAGAGAAAGCTCTGTTAGAAAGAGTTCCAAATGATGAAAAAAGTAGCACTCTGCTGAGAAAAGGCCCAGTGAGTAAAATGAATGTAACAAAATTTCTTGACCACTTCAGTTCATTTTGCCATGGTGGTTTATGTTAGCTATGGTTGGATGTTGTCACAAATATCTGCTAACCAATGCAGATTGCTTCTAGATAATTTTTGTGTGTAATGTCAACTGTTTGACATCATGCTAGTTAGTTTTACCTATGTTAAAGAAGCACTAATGAGATAGTCTTTGTACATACCAATGTGTAGTTATTAATATATTTTTTGGCTGCAATTGTTTTTTAACAAATGTTTAGGAAGTTTAGCAACATCAAACTAGAGATCAGATCACTTTAGGTTGCCACATTGTACTGGTTGATACATGTGTCAACTTGAAAAGTTGAGAAGTGGGGAGCCAGGTTTCTCATTTTGTAAACATCCTCAGGCTATGCAAGAGGAGGGCACAGTGGTGGCGGGGGTGGGCGGGTGAAAGACCCACCCCTAGGGTGGGTAACGAGCATGCAATATGAAGGAAGAGAAAAGGTTTGTACTTCTCCCCTTTTTTTCTCTTGTTGCTTTCGCTGTCTGTTGGCACCTTGAACTGTTGCCCCTCTGCCATGCAACCCTGCCTTGGAGCCAGTTGATTATAACTGTGAGCTAAATAAACCTTTCGTCCTTTAGCTTTGTGTGTCAGGTATTTTTTATTCCCCCAGCAACGAGAGAAAAGTAACTGAAACACATATATTGCATCCATTTTTAATCAAAGCTGAAGGTCTTTGCCAGTTTATGCCTTTGCTTTTACAAATTTTAACTGTCTCAGCCTGTGATGATCCATAGACAAGTACCTACTCACTTGTCTGATTTTTTCCATCTTTTCAAATGCAGCCAGGTATTGAGAAACCACCACAGCAGAAACTCCTAGAGCTGCAGCAAGACCTCCAATTGCTGTTTTGGAGTTAGCAAACAGCTAGCAAATAGCTAGCAAAATAGCTGTTTGGAGTTGAATCTTAGCATACTAGATTTCAGCTTCCTGCAAGACTCATTTCTCAGCCTCAGATACCCAGAAGTAAAGTGTTCAAGCTGCCAACAGTAGTTTTTTCAGAATTGATATTCCTTGCTGTACAATGTAGTTTAAATTCATATAAGAGTATTTGCATGGCTTTCAAAGATACATTGTTTTTTCTTTTAAATGCTGATGACTTCTTTGAAGGCTTTACCTTTAGAAGTTTCCTATGATAAAAAGGACAAGGACAAGATTTACAGGCAACAGGAAACTGTCGGTGGCCCTCAGGACAAGGCTTCTTCACTTTCTTGGCTAGAGCTGTGGACCCGCTGCTCTCCTTTGACAGGGTGGCCCCTGCCCCTGACAGTCCTGCCTCAGCTTAGGGCCAGTCCTAGTCTCACTTCCTCTTAAGGCTGTACCATTGCTCAGGAGTAGCGATTTTAATTTTATCACAGAGGGCTTCGAGTGGTCTCCTAAACTGTGAGGAGTCTGAGTCAGACGAAAAGCAAACATTCTAAAAACTTGTGGCTTCAAAATATAGGAAAATTACAAATTTTTATATACTGCTTTAAAATTTCCAGAGTTCTTTAAGACATATTGTACATAACCCTCATAACACATCTTAGAATTTTTGAGGCTAGGAGCTATGTTTTAGTTGTTATCATTTCCCAGTGTCATAACAATGTTTGGCGTAAAATAGACTGTGAGATTTTAACTGATGAATGAAAGTAAAATAACTTAGTCAGAAAAAAGAAAAAAATGACAGTCAGAGCTCTAATGCACCAAAGATCGAGTTTAATTAGAGCTTATTATTCCAAATCCTCTATTTCTCTGATAAGCTTAGCTTTCATCTTTCTAAGGAGAAATTGCCAGAACTGTAGTGTATATTTTCCTCTTTTTTTCTTATTATAAAATGAAGTTCTTCAGAACTCCTATACTTTCATTGTTAGTAGATAATAATTCATTGCATATCAAAAAAAAAGCTAAAACAAAGGTTTTGAGTGCATTTACCATGAAGAAATGATAAAAATTTAAGGTGATAAATGTTAATTAACCTGATTTTATCACACAATATATTTGTGAATCAAAGCATCATATTTTACTGCATAAATATGTATAAATGATTCAACGAAATTGTTTGCTAGAAAGATGAAGACAGAAAATGAGGTTTGCCCGATCCAGAAGGAGAGGAGCTGCTTTCTCCTCTGCTGTGCATTGCGTTAACCTTGTCAGGTGTGTTTGCGGAAGTGCTGAGGCTCCATCAGAGAATGATTAAAAGGTAGTCTGCATGTTTCATGAGAAATAGCACGGAAACTGAAACTCTGAGAGAAGGATGTGATCTCTGCATCCCTTCATTCAGTTTTTGTGTCTGAAGGTGAACTGATAAGAGAGGAAGACAGTTAAAGCCATAATCATTTCAGTCCTGTAGCCCTGATTCTGAGGGAGAGTCGGTTTCAAATTGTTTTTTATTCCATTCATGTATCACCACACTCGAGGAGGGTTCCTTCTTTTCATTTTGGAGAGAAACATGACAATCTGATGATCTCTTCTAAGAATTTAATTTTCAATAATTTTTTGATTCCCCTGGAGACCCATGTTGGTTTAAATAATTTGTGCTCTACTGTGATATACATGAAGAATCACTCTGCACCTGGAATGGATGGAACCAGGTTCCACTGGAGACTTTGTTGAACACTTACATGAGAAACATGTATTTTGTACAAAAACTCAGCAGACAACACCTCAAAATATTCCTTTGATCTCATGGAATGACTTCCATTATTCCAATCCACAAATCAAGACAGGCCAAGATATATCAGACACTACAATCAACATCAAACTTGTGTTGTGGCTTTATTAACTAGAATGGGACATGTGAACACATGGAGAGATACAAGTTCTTTGGCAACTCGTGGCAGGCAGCCCCATGTGCTGCGTGCCAACTACAAGGTTTATATTTCACTTGTGATTGTTTACTTGTTTCTTCTTCATAGAGCTCCCACCCTTCAGTGTTGACTTTGAGAGTCACACAAACAGTTCAGAATTCTCCTCTCCTGTTTTCTGAAAAAGTAACAAGCATGTATTTCCTGTTGTAGAAGTTTTTGTCTCTGCCTCTCCCTGAGCTGGAATGTTAGATAACAATCTCCTATTCTTTTCTTCTTGAGCAAGTCCTCCCTCTTCTCTGGTTAGTCTCAATAAACCAAATGACATTTACTCCACGTTTGCACAGAATTTCAAATGAGTTAATAAGGAACCATCTTTTTTAGCATGTGTTCTTTTCCGTGCCAAAATGGACACATTCTGATGTACGGTGACACAAACAGATCAGCTGATGTTAGCTTTATCTTTATTAACTTTGAAACACTGGAGAATGCATTAAATCTCTCATCTTTTCCACTTGTACAATGAGGTTAATTGAATTATATTTCAGTTAGGATAAGCTTAGTTTTGCTCTGGTGACAAAGGTTCCTCAAGTTTTCCTCGTGTCCACATGGTTTGGCAGAGCATGGATCTGAGTAGTCACTTGGGAACTTAGACTCAGTACTTTGTCAGATACTGTCCAAAGCAACTATCATCTCCAATTATTACTCAGTTTCAAAGTTCTTCTTAAGACCTTAGCTCACAGTACACTATATGTTTCCGTTTACTTCAAGCAAGCCTTTACTAAATGTTTGCAACTGAAAAATACAGACTCTCATCATTTTAGGTTTCCAGCTAGCAGTTTCTTTACCAGTCACTACTTCATCCCCAAACCAATGCTACATATTAGAATCATTATATTTAATAATATTTACTATCCATATGTAAATATTATTATTTAGTATGATGTATAATGTGCAAAACTCTAGTTGTATACAATTATTTCTGTATCCATCAAGTTAGTATGGATTATGCTAAATGCCAAATAACTTCCATAACAATAGTGTCTTAAATTAATGGAAGATTTTTGTCACTGAGGACATATTCCATTAAGTGCTGAACTTTGTTCGTATCAGCCCTTCAAGGATCCAAACTCACTAAGGAGTGGCCTTGTCGGATGTTGTTGGCTGCCATAGCAAGGAGCAAAGAGAATCAATGCACACCGCGGGAGCAGCAGAGCTCACGTCACTCAGCATCAGGGCAAGGCACAGCCACATAGTCCCGCTAAAAGGAAGAGCAGGAAGCAGCAGTTTGCAAAAACTTGATGCAAAGCACAGCTCACAGTCACAAGCCAGATAATCTTTACCTCTCTTCCAGTCATAAAATGACACAAGGATAGTATTGTTGCTATAGTTCAAAGAAATATTTCAGTGACGACCCTGAGTCACTGAAAGATAAGCATCCCACACGAGGGAAGCAGTTTAATGTTTAAAGAAACATGCTGGGATTTGGAAAAACTGCAAATTTCAGTGCCTGTGAACGAGTTTCTAACTATAATGGTAGGAGGGAGCCTATGAGCTCTGCGTTCAGCTCGCGTTAACCTAGGGACTTGTTTTGTGTATATTTTCTCTGGGACAAGGGAGGTCAATTCTAGTAAAGCCCAAAGTCAGGGTTGGAAAGGGCACAGCATTCTCAGCTGGTTCTCATCCAGTGTGTTGGCTGGCATTGACAGGAGTGAATATGTTGGCAGCAGTTTTCCACATCCCTCCATTTCCCGGCTCTTCTGTGGGACTTGCTGTGACAGCACTTGCAAACAGAGGCATCCTTGTTTGGCGCTGGGGTAGAGTATTTTAAATGCGTTGATTGATGGTCAGCCTGGAAACCACTGTAGCTTTATTGAATAAAGGTTGCTAAGCCCATGTATTGACCCGTGGTACAATGGGTACCCAGGGTTATTCTCTAGTTCTGTCATCTCTTTGTCTTTGCCTTATGGGAAATGAGAAAAAATAGATGTCATGCTGTGGTTAAATCTGCCAATGGTTTTACTGATAGTTCTTAAGATTGAGATTTAAAAAAAAAAATCCCCACTTTGCAACCCCGGTCTGCAGATAAATGACATAGATAATCATCTTTAATGGGGCAAAAGATAGACTCACAGTCTGGGGAAAGGAGTGACTGGGTTTCGAGAAGAGGACTTGATGTCCCTGTGGCTGTCAGCTGTGATTATTTATTTGAAGTCTGCTTATGAAATCTAACTAGTTGTACCTTGCAGAAGTTTAGTTTTCTAGAGCAGAAGCTTAGAGTCATCTCCAACAGCTTGTCTTTGCAGCCTTTCAGCAGTAGCAGAACTTGGGACAGTTATTTAATCTCTCCATGCCCTGCTCTCTGTGCCTCGCTGTCCTCATAAATAGGTACATTACTACTTATAAAACCTTAGTTCATAAAAAATGCCAAAAACTGTGCTATATTGTGGGTCCAGAAATGATCAGGTTCTCAAGATTATAATATATCTAACAGCATTTTTTCATTTCAATTATGAATAAAAGAAAGGTTCTCAAAGTATTTAGGAAATTTAAAGATGTTCTTGAAACAGATTTTCCCTTATTATTCAGAGATTTTTGTGAAAATTTAAGTTAAAAAGTCTTGGTTGTATCTGTGTTTTCTTCATAAAGACCCAAGTACACAGTCCTCTGTATATTGTGAAACAGGAAGTCATGCTTTAAATACTTGACTCATTCCATTCTTCTCAGCGACTTGGGGAGGTCTCCTTTATTGTGGAGTTACCAGCAGCAGGAACACAACTCTCTGTGAGGAAGCCTTAGAATGTTATCTAAAACAACGCCTCAGCACTTCCAAAGTCACTCGTGACTGTCTTGGAGATAGCTCTTATTCAGTATGCATTTATTTATTCTATATCCCAGAGGTGACCAAAGTCCAGGGAGAAGGCTGTGAAGAACGATTTGAATTTAAATCAAATAAACTATTTTATTTAGAATTTTTGAAAAGACGTAGGAGAATTCCATAAGGCCTTTTTAGGTAGGACATAGATTTGGCCCTGCAGTAACAGCGGCTTGATGAGGAGGAGGTTTGTCTCACTCTCCCATTCCTCTCTACACCACAGAGGAGCCTCCTGCCACCCCACACCAGGCAGCAGGGTACCCGCCCCTTTCTCTCCCAGCAAGTCCTGTCCCGGAGCACTAACCTTCTCTCTAGGGCGTCAAATGGCTCATAAGGCCACATTCCAGATGGCAAGCATGGATAACAGTAGTTCAGAAATGCATAGAATAAATTACTGAAGTGTAAAGAGCAGCAATATTAGAACATGATTTATTTTAAGTTTATTTAGGAAATCCTGGATGTAACTGGGTTTTAAAGTACTCCTAAAACAGACCTCACTTTAATTTAATGGACATATCAACTCTAATGCATTTATCTGGGTTGTGCTTATGGCATAATTGGAAGAATGATCCATTCATAGTTCTGCTGGACATTTTTTAGTTTTTAAAAATTTAATTAGTTTATTGATACAATTTAGGTATATAGAATGATCACATTCATCATAGAGATTTTGGACCTGCACTTAATATACTTTGATTTGTCTTTTTTCCTCTCCCATGCCCCTCCCTTCCCTTTAATTCTTCTTCCCCTCCTTATTTACAAAGGTTCATTGCCACTTTATCCTTTTATCATTTTTTCTTTCCCCTTCCTTTCTTGCCGCTCATGTTTCCTTAGCTCCTGTTTCCTTTTGAATAATTGCTTCCCATTTACCATATCTCTTGCAAAATTTGGTTCTCATTTATGTTTTCAGTGTCTTACACCAGTGAGACAATATTTACACATGTGTGTTCAATTTATTTCGGTTAAGAGTATGGTCTCAAGGTCCATCCATTTAGCAATGACTCAAGTTTATCCTTTATGCCAAAGCGGTACTCCATTATGTATAATTTTTTTAAAAACCACATCTTTTTTATCCATTTGTTGGTTGATGAACATTTGAGTTGCTTCCAAGAGTTAGCTGTTACAAACTGTGCTGCTATAAACAAGAATGAGTGTATATCACTGTGGTATAATGCTTTTAATTCTTTGGGAAAATACCAAGAAGGAGAATAGCTGGGTCAAATGGTACCTCTAGTCCTGGAGGAATCACCTGGGACTAGGTGATTTTTGGGGAATCACCACGCTGATTTCCAGAGTGGTTGCACCAGTCTACACTCCCACCAACAGTGGAGAAGTGTTTCCTTTTCCCCGCAGCTCCACCAGCATTTGTCATTGGTTGATTTCTTGATGATAACTATTTTTTCTGGAGTGAGATGGAATCTCAGTGTTGTTTTAATTTGCATCTCTCAAATGATAAGTGATCTTGAAAATTTTTAAATGTATTTATTTGCCATTTTTACTTCATCTGAGAAATGTGTATTCAACTCAGATGCCCATTTTTGGATTGGATCTTTAAATTGAAGGCTCTGATTTTTTTCAGTTCTTTATATGTTCTAGATATTAGTCCTTTGCCTGAGGAGTAACTGGCTAAAATTTTTTTCTTCTCTGTGGGTTGCCTTTTCACTCTTTGGTGATTTCTTTAGCTGTGCAGAAGTTTTTTTTTAGTAAGATAAGATCCCAGTTGTTAATTCATTATAGTTTTTCCTATGTGATCTAGGATGTGTTCATGAAGTCTCTGCCTACATCTATTTCTTTAAGATTTCTACCTATTTTCTCTTCCTACATATTTAGTATTTGTTTTAATATTTAGATATTTGATCCATTTTGATATTAGTTTAGTGCATGGTGATAGACATGAATCTAGTTTTAGTCTTCGGCATAATGAAAGCCAGTTTTTCTAAGTTCTGCTGGATTTGAATCAGGACTGTTTTCCCCATCTTGAGTGCACAGCTATCTTCCAACTTCAGTCCTCAGGAAGTGAAGCGTGGCCACTGTCGAGTCCATTGTGTGCAGTTTCTGGCTGTGGCGTCATACTTCTGTGTTCTCAATGCACCCCTTGCTTGCAGAACAGATGCTTCCCATATGGCTTGGCATCTTCACTGCCCCTTCCTGTGCTGACCCTGCCCTCATGACTGAAGGAAGCATTTTGAGGATTACAGTAAGAAGGTTCATATTCCTAAACACAATAACTTCACATATCACCAAATCACCTTTTACCCTGAAAGCCTGGAAAGGGTAGCTTATAAAGATATGGTGATGAAGCTTAGCTTTTTTCAAGGATGTTATAACTCTTTTGTCCTTTAATGATGACCTGCCAAAGACCTGCCTATACTCTGGAACAGATCGCTAGGGCTCAGGGGCCCGGCCCACAGTTAAGCACTTCACGTGTGTGTGTGTACGGTCTGTATATCTCTATACACGGCCGCACTCGTGCTCTTAGAATATGAAGATTGGTGTCAATGGCTTTGCTAAAGAAATTCTTGCAAAAACTTCCCTGCATTATCCCATTGAGGAAATCCCAAAAAGTGAAGCTAAAAGTTTCCTGATATGGAAGAATCACAAAGCAGCTCAGGAAAAAATGGAACTAGTGAGGAAGTCTACCTAAAGCAAGTAGAAGGACACTTGGTATAGGTTGTCCTGTCATATCTGATTGTCTGGTGTGCAGCACTGGACAAGGAGGGGAAGGGTGCCAAAAACTCCCTGGGGAGCCATAGAGGGCTCCAGCCTGTCTCTGAGCTAGTCCCTGCTGATGTGCCTGTGAGAAGTGCTAGCCGGGAGAATGTGTGGGCACATACGGCTTGTTTTCCTCTCTTACCTTGCTCAGGATTATATTTAGCTCCTAATCAGGAAAACGCTGAATATCTTTAAGAAAATCTAATAGATTGTGTAACTAATTTTCCACCAATTTTTAAATGTCCTCTAAATCTTTATGTCCCAAATTTATTTTCCTCTCCTGCTATTCTACTTTTAGGCTGTCTCTCCAATTGTCATGGCACAGTCGCTAAGAAACACTAAAGCTGGAGTCAGAAGATTAGTTCTATGTGATTTAGGATATGTGGCTTAACTTCCACCAGCCATAGTGTTCTAACTTGTAAAATGAGACTTGTGATGCTTTCCTAGCTCTCAAGCATGCTGTGAGCAAGTGTTCATGGGTATGAACTCATTTTGTAAATTGCAAAAGGATAAGCAAATATTGCTTGTTATTTATTTCCTTTTATTTTGGTGTAGGGACAGGAGATTGATGCTAGATCTTGATTTTGCTGGATAATTTCATGATGAAAAAAATGAAAGTACCAATGTTTCTGGAGCTGGACTTAAACTTATGATTCTTCTGCCTCAGCCACCAGAGCGCTGGTATTACAGAGATGCACCTTGATGCCTGGCTTGTTGTTTTTCAGTTGAGCATCTCTCTTAGAACATAAATCTAGTTCAAGAGATACACAGCTGAAATCGTGATCTAACTTAGAATATACCTGCTCTGCCCATGATCTTTCACCCACATGGAAAGAAATAGGGAAATTCAGTTTGTAGAAGCACGTATTCTGCCAATTGGGAAGTGCTCCAACACTGATAAAATCATTAACTTTTGTGACCTTAGCTGTATTTAGAGCGTGTTCTCTTGGGAATCCTAATATAACGTGTCTTGATTGGACATTGTGAACTAACATCCTCATCATTCACATTTAGAACCAAATGACTTCCTTTTGGCATTTTCACAGTGATTTGGTAGCTTGCCATGATATTATGCATTGTTCAGAATAATTTTCCTTGTTACTGAGGCTGATTTTCCTGATTTATACCTATTTGTAAAAGCTGGCTCTCAAAATGGGTGGAAAAGTCAGGAAGATACTTTATAGTAAACTACTGCAAATAAAGAGTAAGGGATGAAATTCTTGAAATAGTGTTGTAAATTTGTAAAAAAAAATTTGTATATGTAGGATTTGTGGGTCCAATTCTAATGTGCAAATGTCATACGTCCTCCCAACCCCAGAATTCTAAGGGTGTCTTAGTTCTTGGTTAGCTATCAAGATAGCCACTCCCTGAAAATGTGGTATTGTGATTTGTAGCAAATTCATCCTGCCATATACTTTAGTGAAGTACCATTCCTTAAGACTTTCTGCTTACTTAATTATAAGAATATTGATTTAAATAACCTGTGGGGAATATACAGTGAAATCTCTAATTACAACAATAACTGATATGTTCCTTAGCTCAGTGTCTTAGATTAAAATGAGAATATCAGACAAAGACTTATATTTGGTTGAGTGAATCTCAAGTACATAACAGGAACTGTGCCCTACTTCTATCTTTTATTATAGTTTTAAAAATCAATACTGTAGAGAACATAATAAAATAGAAATATTCGATAGTTTGGGCTTGCTGATTAATTTCCTGCATCGTTTAAAAGGAATTCTTGAGACTCTCAGCTGAACTGTGCTACAGTGTGGTCTGTGTTCCATTGGTGGTGTTGTTGGTTTAGGAGGTCCATTTCATGTTCAGTGTCACCTTTATTGCCCTGGGTTGATTCTTTCCATGAACAGAGACTTTTAACAATGGTAGCAAATTCTTAGTCTTGCGATCTGTATTACTCAGAATTCTAGTGTTGAATCTTCACTAAATCTATTTTCAGTTTTATCTGTCTGTTCTTAAAATACAGAACCTAAAGGGGTTGAATTTGCCACCACAGCATGCTGGGCAATGACTACAAGCAACTGTTAATAAGATGGAGTGGCCACACCCTTTCCATGCTTCATCTGACTTCAGGTACCAGTGACCAGTGACTTCTCTGAAAGCGGTAGAACAAGCTGCTTCCAGACTGATTATTAATTGAAAAAGCTCTCTTTTACTCAATGCATAAAATGAAAGTCTCTGTATAAACTCATTAAAAGTCTCTTTGGACTTGTAGGAAGTGTTATTTTCAACAGGTAATGGTTTTCTTTGTAACTAACTCTTTTCTTTGAGCTTTTTCTATAAACTAAGCTCTTTTCTTAGTGCCTTGTTTGCATAATCCTATTTTATTCTCACAGTAATGTATAAAATAAGTCCTTTTAAAAACTCCTGTTTAGACAAATGAAATGCTAATTTTCCAGAAAGACGGTGGAGTGGTGAGCAGGATAGAAAGAGCATCTCTGAGATTTGTTGTCCAGACATGAATATAGCAATATGAGGAAGAGAAGAAGGAGGGAAGTGGACTCCAGGATCCAGGAAGGATCTGAAGCAAGAAATGAAGGTCATGAGGAGAGCAAAGATAGAAAATTCAATGAAGAAGGAGGAGGTGGCAGGTGGCACCTTTTCCCCAACCTTGTACTCACTGCATGGAGGGGAAGCTCAAACCTGCAGATGCACAGTGACTACTGCCAACCTCAGGGGCTTCCCAAAGAAGCACCAGTGGAGCAGAGAAGTGGACACAGCAGACTGCAGGGGCTGGTGAGTTGTTTGGGTTCAGACTCCCCCAGGAGAGGGCAATTGACTGTTAGCCATCTTGGAGAGGGAACAACTGATCTCAGAACTCAGAACTGGCTGAGTTCTGAGGCTGGCTCCATCTAGTGGCTCCCAGTGACAGGATAAGGGACCTGAGTTTAAACCAACAGGAGGTTTGTAGACTGCTGTAGGATTAACAAATCTGTTTCTAGCCTTACAGCCAGAAACCACCCTGAACTTCAGTGGAATGAAAGATGCAAGCTTACTAGGATTATCCACTCTCCTGCTGTAAAACTGTGGCTCCCTTGCTGGGATTAATCAACTCAGATCTGGACTCTGTCTGTCCACGTTGTCTACCAGTGACAGAAGAGATACACCTTGAAGTGACCTCTTTTTTTTTTTTATTTTCTTCTTTATTCTTTCTCTTTGTTTTTCCTTTTCCTCAGCTGTTCCTCAGTTGTTCTAATTTTTATGTAAGTGTGAACATGGCTTATAGTCTTTTTGTTGTTGTTCTGTTCAGTTCTTATTCTCATTTTTTCCTTCTCTCTTTCCTTTCTGTCTTCTTCACCAGTTTCCCAAAGTTTGAATGACTTCTTTTGTCCTCAAACCTTGTTTCTAATTGCTCCCTCTTCTTCTGTGTCTCTGCTTTCCCTCTAATGCCTTTTAAATTTTCCCCTCTGAGGGTAAAATTGTCATACAGAGGGTTTACTACATACAATTTTTGGCTTCTTTTAGGTTTTATGATATAATTATAAATCTAGTTCATACAATAAAAGATGACAAATTCCTATTTACCTCAGTTTGTCATTTTCTAGGATGTGTTTGATGCTACTGTTATTGCTGATTGCACCACTTTAGCCAATGTGACGTAATTGCTCACATCAGTTGTTCTTCCTGGTATACCAAGACTGAGCTAGCCTAAGAGTAATAAAAAATACTATAGGCCAGTGCCAAAGATCCATGGGCTAGGCAAAATAGACATCAACTTCTCATCCCCAATAAATTGAAGAGGTTGGATATTGCAATAGACTCAAAACCCAAAAGCCAGATACAACTGGAAGACATCTTGAGAAATCATTTCTTAAGGATTCTAAATACTAGCAATAAAGCTACTCACCACAAGCAATTTTACAGGCATCAACCCAGGAATTAAATTTTTTAAAAAGGAAACAAAGAAAGAAAGAAAGAAAGAAAGAGAAAAAGAAAAAATGAGAAGACACTTAAACGAGATGCAACCCCAGACTTCCAGCTCACCAAAGACAAACCCACTGGGCTATGAGGTAGAACAATCCAAAAGCCACCAACGAGGACTCTCTGAAGTGGTAACAATAAAAGTAACAAAGCAGATGAACAAGGCTCTAGAAAGTATCAAATCAGAAATAATTTCTCAGAAAACTACCGAGATGGTAACCATAATAAAAGACATGCTTACTGACTCTAGAGTATATACAGATAAAAAATAGAGGCACTTAGGAAAGTAATAAAACTATGAAAACCAACACAGGAATGAAATTGAATCCATGAAACAGATTTAAGCTGATATGCAGGAGACTGAAAGTAAATGCAGAGACCCACTCCTGTGTGCCTGCTGCCATCAGAAGGCCTGCCTTCTTTGGGTAGCCAGCATGGGCAAGGAGAAATAGCCAGACCCGCCCTTGCACACCCACCACCATGCAGATACTTACTTCCCTCAAGTAACCAGTACGGACAGTGAGAAATATCCAGATAAGCTCTGTGGGCCTGCAGGCTGTGGTCAAAGACACTTGCTCCCCATGGGCAGCCAGCACTGGCCGGGAGAATCAGACAAACATGCCCTTCTGCACCTGTGCCATTAGGGCAGTCCTGGTGCAGCCACGCAAGCTGAGAACTGTGGTCATCTTTATCTTTGTCTAGAATATCCTTCAGCACTCTTTGTAGGGTTGGTTTGGTGGTAATGAATTCCTTCAGTTGTTCTTTATCATGGAAGTATCTTATTTTTTCACCCATTCTGAAAGACAGTTTTGCAGGGCATGTCAATTCGGGCTGGAAGCTGTTATCTTTTGGTACTTGAAATACTTTAAGCTCTTCTTTACTTGAGGATTTGTGTTGAGAAGTCATCTGTCATAGAAGAAACCTTTCTATTCAGGGAAAAAAATAATTTTACATATAGATAAGTGAGGCATATAGAACTTCAATTAGCCATGATCAAAATAATCTACAGCAAGGCATATAATAGTCAAGATTCCAGAAATGGAATTAACATGAGAAAAGAATGTTAAAAGCTGTTAAAGAAGAGAAACAAATGTTCTAAAAAGTAAAGCCCATAAGAATCATTTCAGACTTCTGAACAGAAACTCTCAAGTCAAGGAGAATTTGAAATGAAAGATTTCAAGGCCTAAAAGAAAATAAGCCCCAATCCAGATTGATACATCCCACAAAACTATCTTTCAGAATCGATGGAGAAGTAAGATTCTTCCATGACAAAAACACCCAAGGAAATTCATTAAGACAACTAGTACTCCAAAATGTTCTGAAAGATATTCTAGAAAGAGATGACAAGGATTACAACTCCACAAACCCCAACAGAATGACTCCACCAGGCAAATCACACAGTTAAACAGAGGAGACCAAAAGGGAAGCAACAACAGGAAAATAGCATGACAAGGATAAGTTAATATATATCAGTTATAACCATCAGTATTAATGGTCTCAATTCACTAATAAAAAGAAACAGACTAGAAGAATGGCTCAAGAAGCAAGATCCAACAATGTGCTGCATACAAGAAACACACTTAAAAAGAAATTCATAAACTAAAAGTCATTGGGTGGAAAACAATACTACATGTGACAGGAATCTGGGAAAAGCAGAAGTTAGCTATTCTATTTACAGACAAACTAGCTCCAAGAAAGAGACCTACAGGCCAATCTCCCTAATGAGTCCCTTTTCAAGAAAAATCGGAATTTGACCTTTGCACATCACTGAATTTCCAGACCAATTTAATGTGGTAAAAACATCTATGATCAATACTGAATGTCATAAGGGTTTCTACTTCACAAAAATGGGAACTGTCAATTGTCTTTTGTGAACACAGAAATATTTTCCCATTTGTTTATATAATCTTGACTTGGCTGTATTTGGCTATGATCAGCAATGAGTCTGCTGGAATAATAGGTAAGAGACCATTGTGAGCCTTAAGTCCAAGGATACCTGAGTCTGCCAGTAAGGAAGGTAATTCTTACTGCATATAGGACATAGCTGGACTACACAGAAATTGTAAGAGAAAACTTGGTTTAAGTGGTGTTATGAATGCTTAGGTTGTAGCAAAACCAATGATGTGACTCTTAAGAAGTCTTCCTGTGCCCTCCAGGAAGGATTCCTAATGAAAGAGAGTGGAGGATATAGCAAAAGACCACTCCACAACTGTAATTCAGATTATATAGGACAACTTTCTTAACCTCAGCCTCAAGTAATGACATCAAATTTATGAGATTTTACATTTTTGTTTTCAATTAATCTACTTCAACATGTTTCTGTCCTCTACATCTTATCTCATTGACTACTTGAAGGCAGAGTTTCTTCTCTCAATTTTTTCTCTACTATTTGTTAATCTGTCTCTGCCCACTAAATTTTCAGACTGCTTCTTTATGATTGTGTGATTTTTCAAGCTGATTGCTTAAGGCGATATCTGAAATGTTGTTGCTAACAATATTTGTGTATATGTACTGGGATTTTTTTACACTATATTCTTTGAGGAGGATGAAGTGGAGTGAGGGGAATTGTTTGGCAGTCTTGGAGCTTTAAGTCATATTTCTCATTGAGCTAGAGCTCATTGAGCATAGAACTATTGGACTCACAGCTCTAACTTATGGTTAGATAATATTGTCTTCTACTTTCTCCAGACCACAGCTTTACAGTCAGATAGATTTCTGTTCCTTTCTGGTTGCCTAAAGTTATTTCAATACCTTCCTTCCAATTTTGCCCCCAACCATGCTGATAGTATAGACTGAAAGTAGACAAAGTATTTTCAGTTTAGACAGTTGCTGACTATGGAATGATCTGACTAAAAATGATCTCATTGACCAACCAGCTGAATCAGCAAAATGTGTATAAAGGAGCAGAAAGCAGTGTGGATCTCCACAGGAATTCTGACTTCAATGATCTATAAAAACAGTTCCCACAATCACAAGAGAATTAAAATGAGTTTCCTTTTGTGCTTTCACTACTTTTCCTTACATCCACCCCACCAAAATGCTTCACATGCTTGTTAAATTTGCACTGCGGTCTAAAATCAAGATGAACTCTGTGCAAGATAAATATACAGCATGCCCTTAGACTCTGTCTTAGAACTGATCTATTTTATGTTTCATGTTCAAGCAAACAGTATATATATATATATATATATATATATATATATGGTTCTGGGAATTGAACTCAGGACCTCACACTTGCCAGGCAAGTGCTGTACCACTGAGCTGTATCCATGGCCAAGCGGGCATGATTCTTGAACATATTGCTAATTCATGAAGTCACTCACCTGTCTTCCATGATTTTCAAATAGGAAAAAATCTCTTTGTTTTCCTGTGGAATCATTTCAAGGATAACCTCTCCGTTCTACATTTGACTTGTCAGAGAAAGAGTGAAGCAGTTTTCTTGTTTATAGTTGAACATTCTAGCTCTAATCATCTTAAAGGGAAAAAGGGAAAGTTAGATGGCATTTCCCCATTTTATTTATTTATTTGTTTATTTATTTATTTATTTATTTATTTGCTGTCTGTGTGTTTCCAAACATGGGGATTTACCTTGACTAATCCTTGGGAAACTCGTCCACCTGTTCGCATGGACAAAGCTCCGTGGGCACGCCGTGGTCAGAATGAGGGAAGTGGTGCTCATTTGTGCATTCATTTACCTGGCAAACATTTACAAAGCCTTGTCTATAAATCAAACATTGCAGGTTGGACAGTTTTTATTTAAAAAATTAAAATTTCTTCAGCTGAGTCTTTGATTTCAAATTAGAGATTTAAGTAAGTTGTTATGCTGCATTTGGGGGAGTTATCAAATGAACCTTCTTTGTTACAGGTCAAAGAAGTCAGCATGGAGTTTTTAGCTCTTGAAATATGATGAGGAATCTACTGGCTGAGAAACTGGATAGATTTGGAAAGGGAAAAAATACAAAATGCATATGTATCTTCTTACGGCTGGCACTTTCCTAGAAGAAATTATGGGCACAAGGCAGGTTAGCTGATTGATTATCTTTATGAGATAAATGTAGCTGAGGGAAATAGGATTCAATTGAATGAAATGGGTCCCATACAAGACAGGTTTTAATAATCCAAATTTGTGCTGGTTTTAGGGCAGTAAGTATTCATCAGATGCCAAATTATATAAGGAGATAAAGGTTTACTGATGAGCCAGTTTGGAAACGCTGCAACTGAATTCTACCATTAATATATGCTATCGTATTTAATTTACTCAGTGCAGTTTACATGTATTAATGATGCCTTAATAGTTTCAAATATTTAATTACAGAAGATCAACAATAATAGTACTATAATGCCAAATGCTAGGCTGTACAAAAATTCATGTCCATCTTAAACTCAAACAAGGGAATGATATTATCTGGCCTTAATGAATATAAAATTTAACCTTGTCACATATCTAGTTTTCAAAACCCTTTCACATAGAAACATCAATTTTTTTGGTGTGACTGGCATATTTACTCAAGGCTGATTACCTAGAGGCTGATTAAAATGGTTGCACAATAGTCAGTAAAGAGGAGAATTTTGTACTTCAGTAGATACTGCCAAAATTCAGACCCAGGTAACTAGAATAGAAAACCATGTCGTTCCATTACTGATGTAGACGAATGTGGAAAATATTTTAAAAATCAATTCTATATAGCATTGCTACAGAAAATCTGATCCTTCTAAATTCTGCAGAAAGGTCATTTATATTTGCAAAGGTTTAGCTTTGCTCTATAGTTTGGTTTTCCCTGTTGATCCACATTGTGTTATTTTTAAACCTTCATTTTGCCAAATGCTTTATCATGAACAACAACAATCGTGCTGCCTCCTGTGGAAATAAAGATAAGAAGTAAATAGTTTCGCCCCTAACTAAGGACTTGATTACATCTGAATTGTTTCTAAGGTAGCATTTTTATACCTACTGTTACTTAATTTCACTCTATGAGCTCTTGATACTTTCGATTTAATGACCTTCACTCTAATTGACAGCAACATGATACTAGCTTATGTAAATTTCTAGCTTTGGTTGGCCTTGGCACAGTGGCTCTCAAACTAGCCACAAAATGAAATCACCTAGGGAGTTAAATTTTTAAAAAAGCTATTAAAAAGTAATTGAGAAGTCGTTAGGCTACTTCAGTTTTTTAAGTCTCTACTCAAGAAAACCAAAACCAATTCCATATAAATGATAAAATGAAGTCTGTACTTAACCAACCTGAACACCCAACTAATATCTCTCTAGGGGCTTTCCACTTTCACCAAACAAATTTTTCTTCATCTTGCTTCTAGAAATACCTTATAAATAGTTTCCCCTGGGGCCCCTTCAGTGGCGCTCAGACTGTGTGTGGCTTGGCACTATCTGCTTTATGAATCATGGTTTGCTCAAATAAAATATTGATATATCTAAGGGCACTTTTTAACAGAAGCAATGCATGAGCCTCTACAATCACCCACACATGCGGTTCAATGGGTGTAATCTTGGTACACTTGCGTTTGCAAACTTCCAGTTTGGTTCTAATGTGTAGGCATGCTCAGAAAACTCCTGTGTGGGTTGGAAGAAATCATTAGAAAAGCTACACTTCAGAAATGACTATTTAGGAAATTATAAAGTAAATCTGCAGTCCAAAAGTAGAAATATTATGACCAGCATGAAACCAAGACTCACATCAATCAAATCCAAATAATATGCTACTTCTAGGAGTGCTGTAGGCGTAAATGGTTAAAACCAACTCCCTAGGAAATGAAGCCTTGTGTCAGATAATGATTGACACATCTACCACAGCAAATTTCAAGGTATGAATTTACTAAAAAATGGCTTGCCAAATTCCTGAAACTTTAACAATCTACTCTTTAAGAACCAGTTTTGGCCACCTCCCAAACAGCAATTTTTCTCAAAGAACTGGATTGTGTATGCCCATCACCATCTGATAAAAATCAAAAACTTACTTATGCTTGCATAGGTATGCTTGTATAAGTATGATATGTATTTATGTTGGCCTTATTTAGGTTAGAGGAGCTAATCAATTTTCATTTGTAAAAGTTGCTTAGATTAACAGTGTTTTTTGGCTTATATATGAATCAGCTTTAATAGGATTCCTGATTGTTTTTACTTTTGCATAATATTCTTAGCAACTTCAGTCACTTGGTGTGCACATGATTTAAAACATCAACAACTGAGAATTTGTAACATTCTTTTCATTTTGAGGTATAACAAAATGCTCTATTTAAGTACCACACACATTATTAGATAAGTAATAACAGAAGATACTTCTGTAATACTCTTCCTGTGTCAAATGCTATTCTAAGAACTTTACATGTATTAGCTTATTTATTTTTCACGGATCTTTAAGGTGTGTTGCATCATTATCCTAATTTTTAAAGACAAAGGAACCAAAGTAATGTTCTCAGGGACAAACAGCTAGTAAGTAGCAAATAGAAATTTGAACAAGACTGTTTGATTGCTCTTAACAAATATATATATATATATATATATAGCCTCAAAAAGCAAAGATATTTTGAGGCCATTTTTTAATATTATGGAACTCAAGTGCTATGGTCTGAATATGTTTGTACTTATCAGTTATCTATCACTGTGACAAATACCCAAGATAAATCAACCTCAGGGCATCATGGTAAATTTTTTGAAAGTCATATTATGGGAGGTGTGTAACACCCATGTTTGTTTTTTTGGAGTGTTTCTATTGGTGAATTATTAGTTTTAATTTTATTAGTTTTATTATATTAAACAAAGTGTCCTTAACCAGGAAAATAAAATTAAATTATTAACATTTTAACACATGAGTGTTTAGAATAAACATGAACATTTTTACATAAACATAGACATAAACATCCACTGTTTATCTGCTTACAAAATCTAATAAGTAGCAGCACAAATAAATTCCTATGTGAATCACAGTGAAAACACAAACAAAACTCTACCACCGAAACAATCTCTGCTTCAGTTGTCGTACCGTAAGCAGTCTTCACACATGACAGCAGTGTGTCCCATGTACAAGTCCTGCTTACAGTGACAGCATGTGTACGTAGTTCCCCTATCCTGTTTGGTAAATCATACTTGTCACATCTCTTGTCTGTCTCTTTTCTCACAAGTTTCCTATTATATTATACAATGTGCATTTAGCAGAAAAATAAAATACCAAATTATATAATGAGTCTTTAGCATAAGCATCTACATTTTCAATATCAACTGTTTACTTCCTTACAAAATCCAAAATAGCAGCAGAAATAAATTCCTGTGTGACCTACAATGAAAATACAAATAAAATTTTACCTCAGAAATAATCTTTACTTGAATTATCACACCTAAGGCACTCTTCACAGATGAAAACTGCGTGTTCCATATACAAGTATTGCTTACACTGACAGCATGTGTGTTTTGCTTTCCTATCATTTTTTGCATGTCATACTTGCCTTGCCTTCCTATTTTGTCAAGAGATTCCTACTCTACAATGTAGATTTAGAAGGAAGATGAAATATCAGTGAGATAAAATATCAAATATGTTTTGAGTATTTAAAATAAACATCAACATTTTCTACACCATTTGCTTATTAAATCTAAAAAATAATACAAATAAATTCTTCTGTGAACTACAATGAAAATACAAATAAAAACCTAACAGAAAAATGATCTTTACTTCAATTATTGCACCTAAAGTGGTTTTCACACATGAAAACTGCATGCTCCATACACAAGGATCACACTAGTGGCACATGTATTTTGTTTTCCTGTCTTCTGAAGTAGGAGACAGTTGACATCTTTCTGGTCTTCCTGTGTTCTTAGGTTTGTGTGATGTTTCACCTGTCTGTTCACCAGTTTGCTCCAGAATTCTTTTGTGGAGTTCTTTGGGCAAATACATGTTAGTCTTCCTCTGTTATAACTGATCATTTATCAATTCCAGTCCTAATTCTCTAGGAAATTTTCTCCATGAAATTTTGTGTTTGGTATTTTCTTTGTAAGCTATGAACCTATTTATGCCTGACACGTTTAGGATTGAGTAAAACACAACCATCGGCCAATGCTGCGTGTTTTGAGTGACATCATAGTTGAGTGTTTTGAGTGACATCATAACTCTTCAACAGCATCTACTTTGCCTTTTGTTTTGTTGTAAAACGTGACCATTTCTGTCTTTATTTGTATTGAAGATTTTCTTTCTTTCTTTTTCTCTCTTTCTTCTTTCTTTTTTGTTTCCTTCTTTCCTTCTTTCTTTCTTTTTTGCTTTTTTTGAGACAAAGTCTTGCTATGTAGTCCAGGCTAGCTGCAGACTCTCTAGGTAAGACAGGCTGATGTTGAACCCACAAGATCCACTTGCCTCAGCCTCCTGAGTACTGGGATTACAGGCATGTGCCACCAAGCCCAGCTTCACTATCAATCTCATCATCATGGTGTAATGTTGACAGTATAAGTTCAACTTTGTTTTTCTTCATCATGCAGAAGGCCAATGCTATGTCTTTCTAAAATCCAAAGATTGTACCATATATTTCTCTATTGTGAACTTGCAACATTTTTTTCAGGAATCTCTGCTTCCTCCTTGCAAATAGGTCCTGTTCTGGTTAACTAGTGTCATTTCAGAAAATGTAACATTAATGGGTAACTAGTGAGTGAATTGTTGAGTGTGACACTTGGGTTACTTTTTGAAATATGTGCAACAAGTCTGTTCACGTCACCTATTACTGCATGAATAAGAACCTGGTGACTGAGTTCCAGGATAAATCTCTAAGTTCAAGGTATAAAATGTCTTCCCATCTACCAGAGCATATATTTTTGTACCATATTTGGGAGATTTAACTGGCATATATTGACAAAATCTTTAAGGACCATGAAATTATGCAAGTTGTTCACCAGCTGTCATGTATTCAGATGGTTTATAAATTCCTCGACAGTTTGAAATAGAGTTTTTAAAAACTGAGTGAGCAGCAGGCAAATTGTCAGATTCTTTTCTTTCTTGGCAGGGGGTCTTTTTGTCATCAAAATGTAGCAATTTGGAAGGAACCTAAATCTCTTGAATGTCATTATTGTTCTAAAAATCTCAATGTTACATCTGTTACTTCTCCATAAATTCTTTAAATTCCGATGATTAGAATGATAAAGTCCTATTATGAAGACTTATAGTTCAGATAGTAAGGTGTTGTGAAAAACTTTTGTGTATTATTATTGATGCATATAGAATGTTTTACTTGTATTTCATTATTAGTGTATTGCAAAACATCTTGCAGTATATCTTCTGTTATAAACTATTTCCAATGTTAAATTGCGATGTTGGCAATCTGTCCAATAGGTTTCACCCCTGGCAAGAATCTAATAACATCTGACCTAACTCTAATGTTGGATCATTCAAATATGCACGTGCATTTTGTAACACGTTGACTAGTTCAGTATTTATTTACATTACTGTTTCCTTCCTCATCTGAATCAAAGTCTTCATTGTGAAATTTTCTGTCATATTTTGCTCTGTCTCACTGTTACAACTTCTTCGGCTTATATGATCCGAGTCATCATTGGTAGCTGAACCGCCTGATGGCTCACTTTTGACCTACTCTCGAAGTTACAAAAGTGGATTTTCATGTGAAATGGTACTGAATTGGGCCAATTCTACAAGAAAAAAATCAAAAGAAAATATTTAATACAACAAATTTTAAATACCTGAAAGTGTAACATACACCTTGCCATTCATCATACCAACCGGGTGAGCATAAAGATTGCTTCCTGTATTCCCCCAGGGTAGCTACGGAGATGCACAGCTACAGTTATGCTAAAGCACATGTTTTCACTAGACAAATATGGTAGGTGGGTCTGTTATTCACTCACGATGTCCCTAGGTAAAGGGAGGAAAGATTTATTTTTGGCCCTTGGTTTTGGTGCTTTCCATCCGTGGACCCTTGGCCCCTTTGCTTTGAGCCTGTGGTTAGGCAGAACGTCATGGTGGAGGAAAGCTCTTCACCTCCTGATGGCTAAGAAGCAAAATGAGATAAAGAACAAAGGTCCCAATATCCCAACATGGACATGCCCTCAAGGACCTAACTTCTTTCCGCTAGACCCCACCTCTTCACAGTGCTCTGGGTTGGGGACCAAGGCCTTTGGGGCACATTTAAGATTCAAATTGTAAGTGTATCCTCCCAAAACTCACATGTTAAAATTCTAATTCTCAAGGTGACTAACGTTAGGAGGTAAATAGGCCAAGAGGACTGACCTTCATCAAGGGGATTAGCACTCTTAGAATGGAGCCCTCGGGAGCTCATTTTCCCCTTTCACCTCTCAGGAATGCACCATGTATGAATGAGGAAGTAGATGCCAGTTAGATGCCAAATCTGCCAGTACCTTGAGCATGGACTTTCCAGTATCCAGAATGGAGAAATGTAAGTTTCTATTGTGTTAAGCCACCCAATGCTGAGATTTTTTTTTTTATAGCAGCTGAAGTGAACAATTTCCCCTTTACTTTCTTTTCCGATCGCAAAGACGTTGTTGAAATCTAGCAAAATGAAATCTAGCCCACTGAAATGATTGTTTTATTGCCCTTCTTATCAGTGTAGATCCACTTTTCACGTTACGGAAGTAAAAAGTACCCAGGATTTTTGTATAATAGAGCAACTAACTTGTTGAGAATACATTTTATAGTAAATTATATTGTTACAGACAGCTGAGCCAGTTAGGAATATTATAGGCAGTCAGACAAACACAGAGGACCAGATGTCTGATGACCTTGGAGAAGACACCTCTTGCTGTGGACCAGATCTCAAGACAAAGGATCAAACAAATGCATCTACATCCCAGGGATTGATATTCTAATTAGTTCCCTCTCACCTTAGAGCCCATATCCCATCCTTCTGGGGTAAAGGTCATAACCCCAAGAATGCCCACTTCCTACTTGACTTGCTTTCCCATTTGTTCCTAATGTAATCAATTTTACCTGAGCTACTGATTTTGTTGGCTAACTATAGTTATGTCCCACCTCATGCCCATCTGCCTTTTGAGTTCCCTGTCTTCCCCCACCTTGAACCCATGGTTTTACTCTATAAAAAGTCCCTGGAAATGACAGAGTCCTGGGCAACCCGCTCAGGACCCCTTTCTGTCTCTCTCCAGGAAGAAGCTTTCTCTCAATAAATATATTCTACTCTTCAACTCTGTTGTTCCTAAAATTCATTCTTCTATTTTAGAGAACATGAATTCCCAGACATAGCAAATCAGGAGTTTCAATCTCCTATATCAATATTACCAATAACTTTAAAAATACCAATGCGCCCTTCACCCCCAGGAAGTCTCCCAGAAAGCAGCATCTCAGGCTGTCTCTTTGGGACCTGAAACTCTCGGACCTGTAGAGTGGCCTGGGCTGTTTGGATTGAAAGTCTGTGCAGACCTGCATCTCGGCCAGAGCAATTAGACAAGAGAGAGAAATAAAAGGAGTAAAGATAGGAAAAGAGGAAGTTAAATTATCATTATTTGCAGATGACATGATACTTTACATAGAAGACCCCCAAAACTCTAGTGAAAGACTCCTAGATATAATTAACAAATTCAGCAAGGTAGCCGGATACAAAGTCAATACACAAAAATCAATAGCATTTTTATACACTAACAACAAAAGTACTGAGAGAGCAATAAGAGAAACTACACCCTTTACACTAGCATCCAAAAAAATGAAATACTTAGGAATTAATCTCATGAAAGAAGTAAAAGAGCTCTACAGGGAAAATTATAATACCCTGAAAAAGGAAATCGAAGAGGACCTCAGAAAATGTACAGACATACCCTGTTCATGGATAGGAAGAACAAACATTGTAAAAATGGCCATTCTCCCAAAATTACTATACAGATTCAATACCATCCCAATCAAAATACCACTAACATACCTCATAGATCTAGAGAAATCACTCCTAAAATTCATCTGGAACCAGAAGAGACCTAGAATAGCAAAGGCAATTCTAAGCAACAAAGGCAAG
>PVJX010006247.1:0-63278 GCA_004027295.1 Dolichotis patagonum
TGAATCTGGTTTGTTAGATTGCTACTTTGTATTGACTGATTTTATTTAAATCTGTTATGATGGATAGCATCAAGTCTAAGTGTATAGGCAACTACACTGAAGATGACAAGATTCACTAAGATACCCACTCTGGTTTGATTATTACTTGCTTTTGAAGTCTTATAATGTCTCCAATGCTTCGTTTTTATTAATGTTGTTAGACACTGCTGAGACATCATGGTAACCATTGTAGATCACCTTGTACTGCAGTTTTATGTGACTTTTCTGCCTCATGCTTTTCTAGGAATTGTTTTATCTTGCTTTGTTTCGTTTTTCCTGCTAATACATAAATGATAGATATACATGCAGAGACTCATGCATGTGTAGAGCTTATAAACAGTTTACGAGAACAAACTATAGAACGGATATTGAAACGAACAACTACTTTGAAGAAAAAGAGACACTACAATACCCAGTGCTGATTCCATAATGTCATGATGTGAAGTCCAGCACAACTATCACTTTTTGTTCAAAGTGATCTTAGCTTGCTTTGCCTTGTTTAAGTTCAACACACATTAAGGTATGGACAGCTGTTTTGAGGAGAACGAGAGACACTATGACAGCCATTGTCAGCTTCCCTATTGTCTGGCCTTGAAGACCTGAAATGCCCTCCTCGCCCTGCTCAGATCAATTCCATACTAGGTTGTTTCATGCGAATTCCCTGTATGTGACAATATGGACAATTATTTGGAAGAAAGCAAGAGTCAATATGATAGAGAGTGAATATCTCTGATTGTCTAGTTTTGAAATGTTTGTCTCTTACATTACTTTCTTGTGATGCGCTTTCTTCTGTTTTGTTGTGTTCAATTTTACCTTTTTGACATAATTGCATGTATATTTGAGTGGGTAAGATGGGTGACCATATTGCTGTTTTTGTCAGATCGTGGAGCAGAACTGTTAACAGTCTCACTGTTTGAATGTCTACTTTACATGTTTTAACTTTGTAATTTGAACAACTATTTCCAAGAAGTCAGTATGTAATTTGTCAGGTAATAATTTCTTAGGTTTTTTTGTTGTTGTTCTTTTCCTTTTTTCTTTGGAATACTGTATTGTTGCTACCCTTTATTCTGCTTTGTTTTGTTTTGTTTTTTTCTCTTTAAATAAAATTATTTTAAAAAAGACAAAAACAAAACAAAACAACAACAACAAAAAAAAAAAACAGAAAAGTTGCCACAATACACTACATCAAATTGTCAAAATTAACATAAATAACACATTAATCTGCTTTTCCGGCAGGATGGAAACTTATCAAAAGCAGCAAATGTGTGAATTAATCCAGTAAAACTATTTCTTAGAAAAGTGGCAGCACGGATTCAGATGCATTGCCATGCTGGAAAATGTAGAACATTGCTGAAAAACAAAGTAAAATAATTTTATTTACTTAGCCATACCTGTTCATCTCTTTGTCTCCACTCTTGCCAGTTTTCTTCTCGTGAATCCTTCTGCACTGGGTTTGACAACGGAAGGTCCTGTTGAGCATTACAAATGGCATGGGAAGATTTCTGGGGGATCTTCTTAAAAGCAAGATTCCTAAGCTATATAAAAAAAAATACAACACATATTAAATTTAGTTCACAATCTTGATCAATAAGTTTTTGGAATTTAAAAGATAAACAGTACATTTCTATTTTACTCCAGATAATGCATATATATAAATAGTGTGTTTTCATTATTTATTTTTGTGGCACTGGGGACTGCATAAATAGTTACTGTACTGAGCTACATCCCCAACTCGTGTATTTATTTATTTAGGTACCGGGAATCAAACTCAAGATCTTGCACTTGCCAGGCAGGTGCTGTGCTACTGAGCTATATCCCTGGCTCTTCTTTTTTTGTTTTTTGAGACAAGACTTTCTAAGTTACCCAGCCTGGCTTTTTTTTTTTTTTTTTTTTTTAAATCGGTACCAGGGACTGAACTCATGATCTCGCGATTGCAAGGCAGGCGCTTAGGCTGCTGAGCTAAATCCCCAGCCCCATCCCAGGTTGGCTTTGAACTTCTGGGCTCCAATGATCTTCCCGCTTCAGCCTCTGGAGTTGCTGGGATTACTGATGCATGCCACCACAAGTGGCTAATTTAAGTCAGCTTACTTTTGTATTTTTATTTTTTTGCAGGTGGGGGATTTAACCTAGAGCCTTGTACATGCTACGCAAATGTTCTACTACTGAATGACACTTTTATAATAATCTCTGCAGAATATTATCTTTGTCATCACTTCAGATAATGTTGGTAGAGGTACAGAAGAAATGATTAAGCAAAAATAGGTTTACTCAATATATTGTCATGATTTTAATGATTTCTCTTTACTAAAAAAGGTTAGGAGTAGAGGTTTTTTTAAAATATGCTTTTTTTAAAAAAACTTTACAATGCCTTTTTAATTTAGCAAAATACAATTAAAGTCTAAAATGCAAACCAATATAGTTCAAAAAACTTAAAATTTAAAAAGTTTGAATATATATACAGACTACCTAGGCAACTCTAGCAACTACTTTTCTAATCCAGAAAAATACAGAAACTAGTTCCGAGCATAATATAAAGAATTAAAATGATATAGGCCAAGTCACTCCCAATAGTATGAGTAATCTGAGACACAGTAGTTAAAGCAAAAGCAAAATGTAGAAGTTGTCATGGATTGAACCATATCCCCTCCAAAAGATATGTTGAAACTCCAGCAACCCAGACTGTGCAACTTATTTGGAAATGCAGTATCTGCAGATGTAATCATGTTAAGACGAATCATATGGAATTAGGGTAGACTCTTTAATACTACATGAATGGTGTCCCTATAGGCAAAAATGAAGACAAATATACCCAACAGCACCATGTAAGAACATAAACTTTTTAGCAGTGATTGCCCAAAGTACAACCCAAAACCCACTTATTTATTGTAAAATATCAACAATTAAACTTGATACTGAGGTTTTAGTTTAGGAAGAAAAAAAAACTACACATTAACATCTTTTGTCTTAAAAAAAAATAACACACATACTATAGGCTCACCAGTGCTGTAATATAGTCAGAGAGAAGAGGCTGCTAAAAAACCCAGGAACTGATGGTTACTACTCAGAAGCCAGAAAGAGGTATGGAAAATTGTACTTAGAATTTCAGTCTTTTTTGGGGGAGGGGGATTTGGCTGGGGATGTAGCTCAGTGGCTCGGCGCCCACCTAGCAAACATGAGGTTGTAGGGTTCAATCCCCAGTACCACACACACACACACACACACATCAAAATAAAAAAGAATTTCAGTCAGGGTGACTCTGCTAACACTGTAATTTGAAATTCTAGCCTCTAGAACTAAGAGAAAATAAATTTCTGTTGCTTTTAGCCACCCATATTGTGGTTCTTTATTAAGGCAGCTTTAGGAAACTAACAAAGAAGCTTTAAATTCAGGATCAACAATTTTAATTGATGGTCAATACAGTGGTATCTCAGTTCACAAACTTAATTCTTTCCAAGATTCTAGATGCACAATTTATTTCAATTTGGTTGCAACCACAATCATGGAAAGAATTAAGTTCATGAACAGAAGCCCCACTCACCGTACACTGTACTGCAAAAGGGAGCCAGAAGAAACAAACACCTGTTTTTTTAAAAAGACAGTTTCTTCTATAGAAAGCACATATGGAAGGAAATGTCTCCTTTCCTTTTTTTGAGATGGGATGTTGCTATGTTGCCCAGGCTGGTCTCAAACTTGCAAAAACAATCCTCTCTTCAGCCTCCCAAGTGCTAGGACTACAGGTACACCAACGCACCTGGCTTACTTCCTTTAAACACTTCACTGTTAAACTTTTGAGAATGAACGCATGTACTTCTACAGGCAGAAAAATAGACACTTAAAGAAATGTTCCTACATTTGACTTTAAATACACATAAACTGACGTCCATCCATTCAAGTAATATTTAAATATTTACTGAGTACCTAAGAGCTAGGCACTATGATTCCATGGGTGCACAAGTTACTATGTGTCCTCATGATGCTTGCAATCTATGGGGAAAACAGACAGTGTAATAACTATAATTATTACCTCATTTGCTTCACTCTGTTGTTGTTCTTTCTTTTTTCTTCTCTTTTCTCTTTTTTTCTCATTCGTCGTTGATTTGCTTCCCACAGTTTGAGACTTTCCAGTATTCCGACCTTTGCCTTTTCCAGGTTCAGAATCAGAACCACTTCCACTATCGATCTGTAGGAGGGCAAAACGAGAGGCCGTAGTGGGAACAGAACTGAGAACTGCTGAGGCCATGGTATGAAGTTTTCTTTTCAAATGTTTCTATCAGAAATAATTCCTGTGGGGAGAAGAGAAAGAATGAATAAATGTACTTAGTAAAATCTGTTCTAGACTTTAGGATAATCATAAATATACATTTCTCCAGACATCAGATACTGTGCTATATTTGGATCTATATTCACAGTCCCACTGACAATACAAATTTACTCAAGGAAAATGATACACTGATATTTGACAGATAACTATTGTAATACTACCATCATTATAGTGTTTGTTGTTTCATTTATGAATTTCCTCTCCTTTGAAATACCTCTAGTATTGGGCTGGGGATTTAGCTCAGTGGCTTAAGCGCCTGCCTGGCAAGTGCGAGGTTTTGAGTTCGATCCCCAGTACAAAAAAAAAAAAAAAGAAATACCTCTAGTATACATGTGTAACATTTATGGAAAACATCCTATATCAATATGGTTTATAACAGAAAAAGAATAGCTTTATTCGTTGTACATAATAATTTCATTTGTCTTACATGTTTACACCAAGCTTCCAAAATAAAAAAAAAATGGAGAAGAACATTCTGATATATATCCAGAATGCTTTAATTTGATTCAAGAGACTGGCTTAGCATTGATAGCAGAAGAATTTAAGTTCCCTCAACCAAAGGAAACTTTTCAAAATCATCTCCTATATTAGCTTCGAGTTCACTAGTCTCTGTGCACCATACCATTCTAAGCATAGGTGAATAGGTTTTCATTTTACTTAGTTTTCTGTTAACATTTCAAGAGACCTAGAAGGTATCTTAAAGTAATTTCCAACTTATTTTGTTTCACAAATGAGACAACTAGAGCTTAGACTGGTTAAGTGACTTGCCTAAGGTCATTCTACAAGTTAGTCTCAGAGTCAGACCTGAACCTTACTCAGCAAGTTCAAAACAAATCTTGTAACTATTATAAGACTAAGTCCTCTTCTAATTTAAAAAAAAATACATTTTTTTTCCTTCTGTATGTATACATGTGTTTAGCTTGGAACTAAACTGAGGGTGTGGTGCATGTCAAATATCTACCCTTATACTGGTCTCCAACAGCCTTCTCACACTGCTGTCATCCAGAGATAGCTGTCATTTTGATTTTTAATAACTTACTCCTTTTTTATAGTTTTATCATATCTAGCTTGAGCCACAATGCTCATATCTAAACTAGTTGGAATCATTTCCATAGTATCTTATTGGTTTTATACATATATATATATACATATTTTTTCTTGTATCACAATATCATAGGTCTATCCTATTCAGTGGGGGAGAAACTATGCAAAGGTAAATATTAGGAGGTAAGGATCACTGAAGTCCTACTTGAAATCCACATACTATAGTTTGTATGTTTTTAGGGAAAAAAATGAAAAGTACATATTAAATTTACCATCATTAGAATCCAGAAAAATATTTGGAAATCTTTCAATTTTTCTATTATACAACAAAGAAATATAATGAGTTGGTATTTGAAGATGTCATTAAGCAGTCACTAAATCAAAGTGTTTTACTGTAATACTATGTTAATATTTAATATTCTTGTATCCAAAAACATGCAAATAAGATAAAATACAACATACACTGGTGACATCACACTGATACGTTGACAATTTTAGGATTAACTTTGAAAGCCTATGGGCACCATAAATTATTATAAGGGAGAAAACATTATGAAAGTAAAAAGAAATTCCAGACTCAAAAAATACTGCAGAGCCAGTCATGGTGGCCCAATCTGTAATCACAGCACTTGGGAGGCTGAGGCAGGAGAACTGTTATCAGTTCAAGGCTAGCCTGGGCTATGTAGCAAATCCAAGACAGCCTGAACTACATTGTAAGACCCTGTCTATTATAAAAAAAAAAAAAAAAAAAAAAGCTGTGGAAAACAGTGATTCTGTTTCAATTTCAGTATCTTCCTAAAATAAACTAATGAAAATTGTAGTTGTTCTGAGCACCTTAGATACAGTAATTCTATATAGCTGTTCAACAACTACCACTAGATCTAACTGTGGGGCTATAAAATTCAAGTAGTTGCTCTTTTACTGCTCACAAATACTCACTGCTCCTCTCTGAAGGAGAATTATGTATCACTTCTCTGTTGACTACTAGCATGACTTACTTTGCCAGGGAAATACAAGCTTTAAAAAGCTTTAAAAGTCAGTGACTCATCATTTCTTTTCTCTGTGCCTATGATTATGAAAGTGTAGTTTGAAATTACAATGATCAAAGCTAACTTATGATGAGTATGTACCTTCAGAAAACAATTTTGCAGCTTTAAACTACTGGGATTCTCAGGTTGCTATTGTGTTATAATGTAGTTTTACATAACTTATTCTTTAAACAAATTTCCTTCCCATTATACAACTGATATCAAAACTATGAATTTTGTATTTGAGCTGAATTATTTGAGTTGTAGAACTCACACAGAGAAAGTTAAATGTTCATAATTTCTATCCCAAAACATTCCTCCAAAGCTCACAGAAATTTCCTTTCTGAGAGCTTCCATAACCAGTGCATACTTAAGTTTCTTTCAGGCCTATGGGCAATGATGAAAACCCTATGGCCTCTGGGCTAGTCACCTCTAGATGCTAAGAAACACATCTGGTGTGTAGCTCCTGCACATGCTGCTCATCTTTTGTCAACTGTGACCAAAAAAGTGCTCAGTCTCCTAGACATCTAGTCCATCAGACAACTGTAGAATGCATTACTGCCATTATAGCAGGAAGCCTCATGGAACTGCTGTAAAAGATGATGTTCCAGGTACCCAAAGTGCAGAGTACACAATACAGGTATCAACAGATCAGGAGGGTGGGATCCAGCATCTCCTAGTGATCAAGGTTCCAAGTAGCAGCCTTAACTTCCCCATTTGCCAGGGATATGTGCTATCAATAACACAAAATCTACCTGCAATGTACACTGGCCAAGCAATGAGTATACTTTCTACCAATTATAGTTTTGTCACTGTCATAAAAAAGTTAGAAAATTCAAATGAACCTGAAATTCATTTTATCACAGGAAATTTTGTATTATTCATATTATTTAGTACTAAAGAGCTATTAGAGTCTTTAAAATACTGCTAAATACTTGGAAAACAAAAACTGTTTTTATTATTCATATAATTTTAAAGCACAAAGTCATGAGTTCACTCCTCAGTACCAAAAAAAATTTTTTACTGTAGACTCAATTAGAATAAACGATCACTTAAAAGTCTAGATGAAGAACTGTGTATTTTTATTTCATTATATACATTATACAGTACTTTTAAAATTTATATTCACAGATACAAGCATAATTTTCACACTAAAAATTCTGAAAAGATTTTGAAGATTTAAAATCTGACTGAGAACATCTGACTGCAAAACATGCTCTGAAACTCAAACCAGTATGTGCTCCATCTAGAAATTAAGACTTCAATCTCTGAAATGAGAAAGTATTTAGTCATGGAGGAGTAGTTAAACAGTCAGGCACTGCCACAAATCAGAGACCTGAAGATTATATCTAACATACTACAGAAGGAAAACATCAATTTACCTTAAGCCCAAGAATCACAGCTGTCCTAAACTGCAGACACCCAATAGATAATACTTACTGAATAAGTGAAAAGAAATAAAAGAAAAAGCAAAAAGAAAGCATTAGAATAAATGCTGTTAACTGAGTAAAGAACCAATGATAAATACTTAAAAAACAAACAAAATCATTATTCTGAGAAGGCTGTACCAGTCAACAACCACTGTGTCAAATACTTCAACCCTGAAAAGACAGACTGTAAAGAGGAAAATACCTATAATCATCTCTTGTTTGATTTGGGTAAGGGCACAAAAAAAACCAGAAGAGTGGCAGTCACTTGTATTATATTTTACATAACAGTAAACATTAAAGACAAAAATAGCTCTACTTAGTCTGCAGCTAAAGGGATAGGAAAATGAGACAATTAGAAGGGCTCAAACTGTACTTCATGCTGTTATTTAAAAAACAAAGGACTACATATCATCTATTTAAAAGTCACTAAAGACGCCTGCATGCAATGCAAAAGGACATACTAACCCAGTACTTTGGAAGTGGTAGATGGGAAAATGTAAGTTTTAAATAAAAGATGGAACTATAACAATATGTAAGTAATCCTCAATTTGAAATCATGCATATTATCAATCTGCCTAACAAAAAGAAATGTGTGAGACTGCTCATTACATTTCTTTTCCTTTTCAGTTTTTACAATTTTCCTAAATAGTCTACAATGACCATATACTTCCATAAGGAAAAAATTTCATCTTGAAAAGGAAAAATTATTGTATATACTCAAAATATTAAACATAATGTAATCAATGAAATACTGACTTTTTTGTGCCTGTTTGAAAATTTACAAAGCATTAAGTACAAGTCTACTTTACTCCTTTACAGTAATGATGCAGAAGTCAAATGATAGTGAACAACTGTTAAAGACTAATTATTACATGCTTTTAGGAGAACATTACATAAATTTTTAAGAATTTAATGAGATAGTCACGTTAGATAAGCCAAGAATTCTTTGCAGTTCTTTTTTAAACCTTAGAGGCCATGAAGACATTAGATTTTCAAAAGACACTATTTCAGAGCTTAGCTAAGGTTAGTATTCCCTCAGTCTTGGGTCATGAACTTCTGCCTCTCCACCTTCAGCCATATCTAAACAATATTAGGATTAAACAATTTAAATAATAGCTCTTCTCCGTTCTCTATTTTCCCTTTCTCTTTCGAATGCACTTGGTCTTTAAAATTCATATATTTACACGCTCATTTATATATTCCTATGTGATATAATTAAGACAATGCAAATGAAAGTACAGTGGGCCTTTATTATACTACTTTATTTTAATACGAATATGTTAGGCAAGAAAGCTAGTAATTATTTTTTATTTCCTTCCTCTCCTCTTTGAATCTCCTTTTAAAAACTTCAAGGCTGCATCAGCCATGCTGGGACTGGGAAGATCCAACAAGAAGCCAACTAGTCAGCCTTTCTGATAAACCATGCAAGCTGTGCGGCTCCCAGGAATAAAAAAGTCATTGCCTCCCGAGAATCGGCCATGCTGAGTCTGGGAGGATCCAACAAGAAGCCAACTAGCCAGCCTTTCTGAAAGGAAGAGAAAAGTCAGCACCTCCCATGAGCCTACAAACATTGTCCACCACTCACCCTGCACCCCAAGCAACCCACTGATTCAGAGGACAGGCTGAGTTGATAGCAACTAAGGTACATAAAGAAACTAAATGCTTGCATTGTCTGGTTGATTTTGCAGGCCTGGGGCCAGTGTGGTCTGAGCATCCCTTGGGAGGATGACAGTATACAATATAGCAAATACATGGGATTTCCTTCTATCTTGTCTTTGAAATCCAATATTGAGCTCACCGTTTTGGTTTGTTCTGATTTATTCAATATTCTGTTTTATTGTTTTGTTTTTGGTTTGATTTTGCTATACCTGATGGAATGGTCAAGTATTGTAAAGGTGAAAAGATATACTGAAAAAAAAAAGATATACTATGGTAGGTATTATTTTCCTACTATCCTACTTTGAAGTTCTGTACCAATTTTGCTGCTTTGTTTTGACTGGCTCTGCTCTGTTTTGTTTTGTTGGATTTTACTATCTTTAAAATAAAATTAAATAAATAAAAATTTCAAGGCTGTAGGTATCAATCAGTGGTACAGCACTTGCTTAACATCCACATGGACCCCAGGTTTGTGCTTTATCAGAGCAAATAAATAAATAAGAAGTAAAAATAAAAACAAACCTTTCTTCTAAAAAAGAAAAAATTTTCAGGCTGGGGATATGGCTCAGTGGCACAGCATTTGCCTGGCAAGCATGAGGTCCTGAGTTTGATTCCCAGTGCAAAAAAAAAATTTTTTTTTGAAGGCTAATACTGTAAGAAGTATATTCTATAATATATTCTATATTCTTATATTAGAATATATTAATTAGAATATATTAATTCTTATATTAGAATATATACGACTATATATTATATATAATAGATATGTAAGATACATAGAATCTTATATATATATAAGATATATAGAATATCTTATATATTCTATAATATAAGAAGTACAAGATAACTTAAAAAGCAGAAATTTTTCAGGTAGAAATTCAAAAGATACAGGAAACTCACAAATGTATTCTTTATTATTCTATCATCTTTTATAATTCCATAACTAATATTAGTAAAAATTACTAATTCTACTATTCTTGAGAGTAGTGATGTCAAAAGTATATATAGTCTTCATTTTATAAAAGACATTTTTTGACTTAGTAAATATTATGGTATATGTTAGGGCTTTCTACAGCAATTCTCCCTCTTTGGATTGTATCTGAACTCGAGGAAAACCAACTACTTAGAATTTCCTAAATACAAGTTAACTTGTTCCTATCTTCATGCTATTCCATTTGCCTGTGACGCCCTCTATCTCTCCCATTTAAAATTTCTAATTCACTCCTCAAACTGCTGTTAGGTGGCTAGCATTTCTATGAGGCATTCTAGGATCTGTCCCTCAAATTAATCATTTTTATTTCTCTTATTTATTTCTACTAGTACAAGGACTCCATAAATATAATCTCTTTATTGTGTTTACCCCTATAAGGTCCTAATTTCAAGATCAGATCTCATCTTCTATAGTATCTGTCAAGAATAGAAAGAAAAGTATATTGAACTTGGTGGGGTTTTTGCATGTTACATTTACATCGCCCAAGAATAGTTTCCTATGCACTCAAAAATATGCTGGGGAGGGGGTAACTCAGTAGATGCCCCAGCAAGCCTGAGGCCCTGAGTTCATTCCCAAACATCCACCATAAAAATACAAACAAAATTAAAACTCCTTCCCAAAAATTTAAATTAATTTGTAATTCAGTGGTATAGCAACAGTGTGGCATACCCTGAGGACCTGGGTTCCTTTCCCAACAATAATCCCCTAGTTACTAGGGAAGCTGAGGCAAGAGGATCACAAATTCAGGATAAGCCTAAGTGACTCAGCTAGAGCTTGTATCAAAATTTAAAAAAAAAAAAAAAAAAGGCTGTGTATGTGGCTCAGCACCCCTGGATTCAATTACCAGCACCCCTGCACAAAGTACAAACAGGTACCAAGTGAGGATATAAGTATTTCCCTCATGAATAAAGTCATGTATTTTTATTTGCTCACTATATTTCTGGGAGGCAGTATTTGGGAATTGAATCAAAGCCTTCACTCTAACCTATATCCCCAGCTCTTTGTATTTTTTTTTTTTTCTGAGACAGAATCTGGCTAAATCAGGCAAGGTCAACTGGAACTAGTGATCCTCCTGGGATTATAGGTGTGGACCATCCACTCGGCTATGTTGTTCTTTTGCTATCAAGTTGTTGAGAAAGAAATCTAGATTTTTAAAAATTTACTTTTTTTTTTGAGACAGGGTCTCACTATGGGAGTTCAGGCAGCTTGTTATATATAGTTCAGGCTGGCCTCGAACTCAGTGATCCTCCTCCCTCAGCCTCCCAAGTGCTGGGATTACAGGCAGGTGCCACCACACCCAGCTAATGATTTATATCTAATATATTGTATTCTAGTTGGTCATATGGCTTCGTAAAATACTTTTATGGCTACAAGACAAATGTATTAACCTGATGATTCTGGTTGTAACTGCACTTACTATACAAAGATATAATGGTAAAAGCCATTAATGGAAAAGCCATTAATGGGAAAAGTCACTGATTTTTCAGTGTAAGAAACACGCTCTTCAGTGTTTTTAATGAAAACATTACCCCTTAATCAACTGAAAAATCTCAAGGTATAGGGAAAAAAGGAATGTAAAGAAATGACAGACCGGGTAACAAACTATTCGCACTTATTTTCAATATTTATTAAACATCCTAGAAGCTAAAGGTCCCCCCAAATTTTGAAAGAACTTCCAAACAGTAACGGTAAAAAAAAAAAAAATATTGCAAGTCTGCTCGTTTACTTTTTAGCAGCTGGTCCCACACCGAGAGTAATTCACTGTACAGTACCTCATTCCCCAAGGAGTCCAATTCACTCGCAGGCTACGACCGATGCTCCAAAACTTCCTCGCAACTACGCAGAGAAAGACCGGGGGCTGGGCGGACACAGCTCGGGCAGCAGCGACTTCAAACCTGGAAAGCAGCAAACAGCGAGTCAGGTCCCCGCTCCAGAAATTTCGAGCGCCGGCTGAGGCGGGGTCGCGGCGACGGGGCGGGGGCGGCGACACCTGTCACTCGCGGCCGCCCCGGTCCCTCTGTCCCGCCCGCCGCCGCCGCGGCCCTGCCCCAGAGCGGCCCTCCCGCCGCTGCGCTCTGGCCAGCCCGCCTGAGGCCCTGGGAGTCCGGCGCCCAGAGCGCACCGCCGACGGGCCCCGCGTACTCACCGGGCCTCCGCTCGGCCGCGTCCGCCCCAGTCCCGGCCACTCCGGGCGTTGGGACTCGGCCGGGTCACGCTCCCAGGGGCCCGGCCGCGCGGCGAGGCAGGGGTTCGGGCCGCGGCGAAGGCGAGCGCGCCGAGGCTGCGGTGAGGGCGACGGAGCGCGGCGGCGAGCGACCGGGCGAAGGCCCGCGGGCGGGAGGCGGGAGGCGGGAGGCGGGGCGGGGCTTGGCGCGCTCGTCGCCGCGCGGGGTTTGTTTATTTTCCCGGTGGGTCGCGGCGCCGGCGCTGTGTGGAGGCGCGCGGGTTACGTGACGCCCAGAGTTGGAGCGAGGACCAGAACCACCTGCTGGAGACCGGAGCTACGGGGGCCGGGCAGGGTCCAAACGGCTCACGTAGGCGGCGGCGCCGCGGGCCTCGGGGTCACGGGCGAAAGGGCCTGCCTGGGAGCGGGGAGGAAGGAGGGAGGCCTGACGGGAGACCTGGGCTCCGCGGCCGCTCCTCTGCAGCTCGGGGGTCACCTGCCTCGCGGAGAGCTCCGGTGTGAAGAACGCCGTGCGATAGGGTGGCGGAGGATCCCTGCAGCTCGAGGGCGACCTCCCGTTAGCGAAGCGCGGACGGTGCCGCGGCGGATCGTCTGGGAGAGTAACGCAGTCGGCGGCGGCCCGCTGTCTACCTACTCTGTCAAGAGCACTGGTTCATTTTACAAGCAAAGTGAAGTGGCTACCGAACTCCTCCAGCAAAGGGCAACCTATGCCAGAGCGGAAGCCGGGCGGTGCTGCCTTCCAGTGCTGGTTGCGCTGCGTGGCACCGTCTCCGTAAGCCACTTTGCTCTGACTCGTCGTGGAACACTCCCCTTAGGTGAGATGCCGCGGGGTTCCAGAGGGGAGCGGACTTTCTCTGTGCTGTCAGAGTAAGGACTAAGCCAAAGATAAAACAGTTGTATAGTAAAAGACCGCGATAGGGGCCATGCAAAAGTACGGAAGTTCTGCATAGGGTCAGAGGACCTCTAACACCTGTCTGTGACAGATGTCTGGGATCAGGAAGGAAAGGCGCGAAGCAGGATGGGGATTGACTCTGAAGGAGGTGGGGAGGATTTTACAGCCAGAGCACCTAGACTAACTGAAGGCCAAAGAAAGCGCCAGGGCTCCAGAGGCTCTAGGGTTTGTTAAGAAGTGGCGGAGACAAAAGGAGAATGATCCGCACACACAACAAGTTGGTGAATTTTAACTTAATTCAGTATTTTGAGTTTTCAAGATTTAAAAACTTGAGGGAATTAACAGTTTTTTCTTTGTGTCTACTGAACTTAAAAGGACATGCACAGGGACCTGGGTTATCAATGCCTGTTACCGTACACACTGAGAAAGTAAGGGGATGAAAATCAGTGATGAGGGGGTATCTAGATGGGTGTCTCTGATGAGGCTGAAGAATTGTTGTATTTTGAAGTTTATATCCTACATGGAATGACCCAGAAAGATAAGAAACCAGTTGAGTGAAAGCTTGAAATTGAGAGGAGGGGCTATAGTTACCAGTTAGATGAGGATAGGGAATGATCCTGAAAATGGGGGTTCTGTCGTTATGGTACGAAGTGTCCTCCACAGTTCTTTGTGGGAAAGACTTGGTCCCCACCCTGGAGATACTGAGAGGCGCTAGGGCCCTTAAGAGTTACAGCATAGTGAGAGGCCTTTAGGTCATGGGGCCATGCCCTTGAGGGGGGGAACTCATGAGTAGTGGAACCCCAGCCCTCTGATCAAGTACTGTTTCACTTCCCAGCTATTAGGTGAACAGTTTCAGTTTTTACTCCCTGCCATGATGTCTCCCTCACCACAACTCTCAAATCAGTGGAGCTAACCAGTCATGGACTGGATGTTTCAAAACTGTGAGCCAAAGTAAAGTTTTTCTCTTTATAAGTTGAGTATCTCAGGTATTTGTTATAGTAACGGGAAGCTGACTGTCTCTAAGGTTGCAGAGGGTACAAGATCTTTTAAAGAAGTCAAGGATTTGAAAGTCATTAAGGGGCTGGGAATGGTAGTGAGCACACCTGTAATCCCAGCTACTCAGGAGGCCAGAGAATCAAAGCTAGCTTGAGCCACATAATAAAACTACATCTCAAAATAAATAAATAAATAAATAAATAAATAAATAAATTTTTTTAAAAGACAGGATTTTCAAAGCCCACATAGTTTTATATACTGTTTATAAATAGTCACAAAAACATCTTGGTAAAAATGGGCTACACAAGTATAAAAGTGGTCTGATGTGATTGTATACCCACTAACATTGTAGCTTAGTATGTGTAAGAACACTTTATGATGTGTGTACAATGCCGTAATCACCTAATAATGCATTTCTTAGAACTTATCCCTGTCACTGAGCAGTACTATCTTAATCTATAGATAACTGAAGTATATGTACATACATTTAGACCTCACAAAAATTACCACAAGTGTGATATCATACCACTGCTGGAGCAGTGAATAGCCTTGGAGAGAGTGATAGTGGTCCTGATACTAAAACCTTCAATGAGGAGTTGAATTACTAGAATTAGAGTGTTGAGGGCCATGAATGGTTTAATATGGTAAACTCTTGAAGATACTTCATTTTAACAGGTCCTTTAAGTTTTATGTTGGTAGTGTGGGATTTCTAACTGCTTCTGACCTCTCAGATTACAGATGGTAACTGCTTTCTTTCACAATAAATGCCCATGTGTCTATATTATAAATCCAACATATGCTAGGCTTCATAGATGTAATGACCATGCTTTAAAATTTGTAGATTACTATGTTCTGTCTCCAGTGTGTATCTCAAATGGATATGTCTACAGTGATGCTATCTGTGCCACATCAAATATACAACCAATCTACATTAAAAACTTGCCATATCTTAACAATAAACAAGGATTGATTAAAGACCTGACAGATTGAAAACAGCAAGATCACCTGTAGCTTAGAAAATGATGTTACACAGCATGAAGGTTGTGTTGTGACTGCCAGGGGTTGAATCTTAGCACTCAGCCCCAGTTTATGGTGAGACTTACACATGTAATGTGTATAAGACGTGTAATCATTTTTTAAAGGCTGCCTTTAAATGTGGTATAGATTTTCTGTTACTGTATTTGTAACTAACTTTTATGAAATTACCTATAACTGCACTCAATTTTTCCTTCTTAGGAAAATCTTAGAAAAATGTTCACTGTATGCATACATAGGAGGGCCTAATGGTAACAAGGCTTCTGCTTAAACGTGATGCATTGAACACACAGGTTTTTCTCTGCTCACGCGACTCATTAAAATGACAGTGAGGCCTGGGATTTAGCTCAGCGGTATAAGTGCCTGCTTGGCAAACATGAGGTTGTAAGTTCAATCCCCAGTACAAAAATAAATAAATAAAATAAAATGACAGGGAATAAAAATGATATAAGCATATGAAAAAAACAAAACAAACAGGAAAAGAGCCCTCCTCAAAAGGATGTCAATAAAACTTAGGAACGTAGAAAACAAATGGATGAAGAAATTTAAAAAAAATTTTTTTAAAGAAAGCATATGGGAAAGTGCTCTAAAGGATATAACTGTATGTATGTTTAAATATGTAGGATTGATAACCATATTGCTAAGTTTTTGTTGGATCATTGAACAGAACTGTTTGCAACCTCACTGTATGAATGTCCACTTTGTATGCTTTAATTTTGTAACCTGAACAACTATTTCTAAGAGGACAATATGTAATTTATCAACTAGTGATTTCTTACTGTTTATTTTTTTGGAATTCTGTATTATTTCTACCCTTCTGTTTTGCTTTTTTTCTCTTTAAATTGTTTTTTAAAAAAAGCATATGGATGAGTTTAACTCACTTACTAAAGCTGAGAAAGTTAATTGCTAAGCTTTGCAAGGAGGCAGAGCCAGCCAGAGAGGGAACCTACTGATGTCATAGAACCCTGAAAGACTCTAAAAATGGAGCCGCCATGTCTCTGAAAACAGAGATGCTGTGCAACTGAATCTCTATGAAAGTTTTTTAAAGAGAAGCGAGGTTCTTCCCCCTCTATATTCACTCTATGCAGCCCGACCAAAAGATAGATGGTTTACTTTCTGGAGAGGCTGCTCCAGAAATCCTTCTAGACACCCAGGCAGAGCATGAGAACAGGGATGGCCCAATGCACAGAAAAGCAGAATTTATTTATTTTTTAATCAGATTTTATTGGTGCATTTTAGAAATGCTAATGATCACATTCATCATAGAGAATTTATACCTGTATGTAATATAACTTGTTTTTTTCCCATTCCTCTGTCTTTCCTCCAACCCTCATTTACAAAAGCTTTGTTTCCATGTTTTCCTTCTTTTCTCTTTTTTTTTTTAACTTTTACCTTCTTTTTTCTCCTTATCCCTTCTCCCTTGAAAGCAGAATTTAGCAACATTCTGCATACTGAATTATAAGACAGATGTCACCAGCTTCATCCCAAATTCAGATTGTAGAATTCTGAGATCCTGTCAGGAGATTGAAATCTTTCTCTTAGGAGAAAAGCAGCTGGTCCAAGAGAAGAGGCCTGCAAATACTGAGGTTTGGGGTCTTACAATGAAGAATGTGGCTTGATGCTTGTGTCTTAATGAAGCCTAACAGTTAAAAAACCCTGCCTGCTTACACCAAAATGGACTGTAATGTATTCTGTAATTTTTTTTCCTGCAATGGAGTCTTGGTATGTTGCCCAGGTTGGACTTAAACAACAATCCTCCTGCCTCATTCTTTGTATTTTTTTTTATTTTAAAGATAATAAAACCCAACAAAACAAAACAATAAATTGAATCAAAACAAAGCAGTGAAATTGCCGGGCTTGGTGGCACACGCCTGTAATCCCAGCACTAGAGAGGCTGAGGCAGGCAGATCGTTGCAAGTTTGAGACCAGCCTGGGCTACAAAGTGAGCCCAAGCTCAACCTGAACCACAGAGTGAAGCCCTGTCTCAAAAAGACCCCCCCCCCAAAAAGTGAAATTGATACAGAACTTCAAATTAGGATAATAAGAAAACACAATGGTTATCATACTATATCTTGATATCTTCACAATAGCTGTCCATTCCATCACATATAGCAAAATCAAAACAAAACAGAATAAAACCAATCAAAACAGAACATTGAGGGCCAGGGATTTAGCTCAGTAGCATAAGCACCTGCCTGACAAGCAAATCGTGAGTTCGATCCCTGGTACAAAAAAAAAAAAAATAGAAAACCAGAATATGGAATAAAGCAAAACAATCAGAACAAACCAAAACAATGAGAACAATACTGGATTTCAAAAACAAGATAGAAATCCCCCATAGTTGCTATATTTCATACTGTTAACCTCCCTGTAGGTGCTCAGACCGCTGGTCCCAGGACTGCAAAGTCCAACTAACATTCAGTTGCTATCAACTCAGCCTGTTCTCTGAACCAACCAGTTGCTTACGGGAGAATGGGGAGTGGGGAATTGGTGACTGTCAGTCTGCTTGCTTGCCAGTAGGCTCTGGGAAGCACTATCTGACTTTTCTCTTCCTGGGCCCCACATGACCTGCACAGCTTACCAGAAAGGCTGACTAGTTGGCTTGTTGGTTAGCTCTTCCCAGTCCCAGCACGGCTGCTTCTTGGGAGGCAGTGTCTGACTTTTCTCTTCATGGTCCCTGCATGGTGTAGCACCTCATTCTTAAATGTGGGTGAATAGTTGAGGCTCTTCACTCATTTGAAGAAACCCCCTTACATAAAAGAACAGCATAAAATGACAAACAGAAAAATAGGAATGAGGAACTGGACGGAAATAAAACCAATAAGCCAATATGAGGATCTGGAAAAGATGTTTAAAAATAAAAGGCTCAAAAATTTTAACTCCCACTGTTTATCTTGAGGAATTAATAGAGGGAATTACCCTACCCAAATAAAGACATGAATCAAGAAATAGAAAAACATGGACTCTGGCGAGGTGAATGCCAACAAAGGAGGAAGAGAATTCCTGAGCTGAAGGTGAGGGAGACTCCAGGATGGCAACTGTGCAGCAAGCCTGGAGAGCGGCCAGTCCCTCCTGGCAGAGGACGGAGGGCTCAGAGGGTGCATCTCCAAGAAAATACACCATAAGTAATGTCACCTAATGTGCCTGAACTTTAAAAACAAAATTCACAGCGCTAGTGGGACATAAAAAGTTGAAATGCTGGTAGATATAGAGAAAGCTAGGCAACCTAAGAAGGAAGGAATTATAAACTCCAAGGAAAATAAAATATTTCCAGCAGACTGATTGCTTAACAATGTTTGATGTCTTTCCCTGGATAAGAATTACACTTGTCTGCCCCTTTGATGTCAGACTTGGCATTGTGAATTATGCTGGCTGATGAAATCAAGGCAAAAAGGAGTGTGTCACTTCCAGGCAAAGCTTCAGTGCCCACTCCTGCTTCCCTGTCTCTGCCCCTACCACAGATCAGCACTGTGCACACAGGGGCCAGCCTGGCTGTCTGAGTCCTGAGTAAAAATGACATGGAGCAGGACTGCAGCCAACCTACTGCTGAACATGTAAATGAATGAGGAAACTTTTATTGCTGTTATTTGACACCCCAAGAAAGAGGGTGTGGGGTTTCTGTGGTTATTTAGTAATGTGGCTCAATTAAATTCTCCCAACTGATGCAATATGAAATGCTGTGGACTGTATTTTATAATCATTAAAATATGTACATAGGGCTGGGGTTTAGCTTAGTGACACACTACCTACCTAGCATGTAGAAGTCCTAAATCCTTAGCACCAGAAACTAATTACTTTAAGAAACCAAAAAATAAAAAAATATATAATTTAACTCAAAGCATATACATAATCACTTTGAAAAATTATGTTTTTCTTGAAAAAGGAAAATCAACAATAAGAAGAGGGGAAGTTGTATTATTGTTTTAAATTTAGCCAATTTGGTAGGCTGTCAATCCACATTAAAATCGTAAATACAGCAGGGCATGGCAGTGCACACCTATAATCCCAGCACACAGAAGAGTGAGTAAAGAGGATCTCAACCTGAACCACAAAGTAAGACCCTGTCTGAAAGAAAGAAAGAAAGAAAGAAAGAAAGAAAGAAAGAAAGAAAGAAAGAAACAAGGTCGTGAGTAGAACTCATTCTTGGTTAGTACTTTGAATGAACCTAGTTAAAGAAAATTGGGAGTGGTGAGGCAAGATGGCAGCAAACAAGAGGAAAAAGCATGTGGTGCTGGTTCAGATGAAGAAGCCAAAAAGAAGTGAAAAAGATGCCAGGCCTCAGCTAAGTCATCAGTTGTGGCAGAAGAGATGAAATAAGAGGTAGACAGTATCCCTGGCCCAATTTGTAAGGGCAAGTGGAAAAATAAGGAAGAGATTCGCATCTTTTCTTCCAGAGGAATCCATTTCAGAACAAGACATTTAGTGCATTTAATTGGGAATGTTGGTGTCTCATTCTAAAGGAGATATAAAATGCATCATGAAGATAAATTATTTATGATTAATTAAGTCTTTGAATTTATTGCAAATGAAAAACTACAATAAATGTATCTTTTTGAAGTAAAGAAAAAACTATATGTGGCTTTCAAATTCACCTCATGGGCCCTCTGCCAAATTCCTTATTCAAAATATTCATACCCTAGCTGAACTAAATCTAACTGGAAACTGAAAGATTCTCAGCCACTTTTACCTTTTGACTCTGCTTTTGATGAATTGCCACATCATGTTTTGTCAAAAGAAATATTAATTCTGCCTTTCAGTATATCATGGTATCATCCCAAAAGCCAGTCATTTATGGACCATGTATTTACTTTTACCATTTTGGATAATAGGATATGATTTTGGAACTTTCAGATCATAGGAGATGCTCAACTTGTAGAAATAGGACCACATTTTGTCTTAAATCTAATACAGATTTTTCACAGATATTTTGAAGGACCAGTATTATTTGAAAATCATCAATTCCAATCACCAAATACATATCAGCATATCATAAGATTCTTCACAGCTGCAAAATGCAAAGAGAAACAGCAAGTTAAAAATGTGCAGAAATTGAGAAAGCCAAAGATTGTTCTTCCACATGACCCCACTGAAGATAGTTTTGGTATACCAGCTGAGGAAAAACCAATAGAAATACAATGAGTAAAACCAGAAACAAAAGTTGAGGTAAAAGCAAGGAAAAAAAGTTAGGGGCTTGGTGTGATGTTGTATACCTAGAATCCCAGCACTGTGGGAGACTTAGGTAGGAAGATTGCACGTTCAAGCCCAGCCTGGGCAATTTAGACTTAGCAAGTCACTGTCTCAAAAATAAAATTTTTCAAAACAGCTGCGATTGTAGCTCAGTGGAAGGCCATAGGTTCAAAGCCCAGTACCATGAAGAGAAGGAGAAAAGAAGATGTTCTTGCACCACTACCTCTCACTATACAAAAAAATAAAAGGGCCATTGAGGACCAATGGGAAGATGGCAGAGTGGTAAACAGCAAGAAGTCAATCTCTCCAAGATTCGGAATCCAGACATTGGAAAATACTAACATGGAGAAGAAATAAATAGAGGAGGCAGATCCCTGGGACCAGGAAGGATCTGAATGGAAAATTGGGGCCTACAGGTAAGCTGGAGCGACAGACCACACCATAGAAAAAGGAAGTGGCAGAGTGTACTTTGTTCCTAGCTCCTGGCTCAGCATAAGAGGATACACAATGAGGGCAGGTGACTCTAAAGGCCTCCAGAGAAAAACAAACCAGTGGAATGGAGCAGTAGATGCTGTGCACTACAACAGGTGGTGAGTGACTCTAGTCCAAGTGTCTGCCACGGCCTTGGAGAGGATGCTTGGCCAGATGCCTATGTAGGGAGGAGCCAACTGAACCCAGGACACAGGAGCAACCGTAGGTTGGCTTCATCTCAGGGCTCCCAGTGTTGAAATTGCATAGTGTTGGGACAACACTGGGTGAGGGACAACTGTGGAAGATGTCTAGGCTCAGGGAGCTGGGGTCAGCCTGACAGGAGATGCTCAGAGTGCCATAGGCTAGAAGACTGAACTCGAGACCCACAGCCACAGGCCAGGATCAACCTGAACTTCCATGGTTAAAGATGGTAAATTATCATGGTCATTTCTAGACCATGCTTTATTATTACTGATTGTAGTACTTTAGCCAAGGTGACATAGTTATTGTGATCAGTTTTTCTTCCTTGTACATCAATATCAAGATTTTCTGGGTGCTATGGATTAAAAGCTGGCCAACTTAACACCAACTGTAATGAATCATGGTGCTGCGTGTAGATGGCCCACCTGAGGAAAGTTTCCAGCATAAAAAGGAGATCTGGAGAGGAAGAGTAGTGCTGTGGGTTCTCCAAGGGGAAAATATGTGCTGTTTAATCTCCAGGAGGAGCTTGTCACACTGACTTCCCGACACGTACCTGGCTGTTCTCATCATCGGAGGAGCTTAGGACCTTGTCAGTGAGGATGGCTGTGGTACTTTTTAGGGGGTCCATGGTCCTTATTTTGAGCATCGTTTCTTGGCTCCACTGCAGAACCCTCAACCTACTGGCACAGATCCTTCACCCCACTGGCATAGACTTTCTAGCCTCTACTGCTGACCTTTGGGCCTTTCCAGCACCGATTTGTGAAATAGACTTGCATGAATCATTGTTGTGCACTCTAGGCCTCCAGTTGGACTCATGGAAGGCATTATCATGGACTCTAGGTTTTCAGCTGAACTCATGCAGGATATTGCCATGGGATCCAGGCCCTTGGTTAGGTTCACTAGGTCTTTAATGTCATGGACAGATTTTCTGCACTTTCTTTGTATTTGACTCCTTGGGTGACCATTATAAATAATACTATAAATTATGCATCCTGTATGTAGTTGTTTTTCTTGCAATCCCTGACTACAACACTAGAGATCATAATACCATAGTCCAGATCAAAGAACTGGGTACTAGGCCAAGCAAGCAGCTATTGCTCGTCCCTGATAATAAGTCCCTAATAAATTTAAGATGCAGAATCTTGCAAAAGAATCAAAAGCCAAAGGCCAGCTAATGCTAGAAGACATGTATGAAAGTAGACATTTTATAAGAGGTCCTGATACTAGTAATGAAGCTACCTATTCAGCCAGGCATGGTGGTGAATGCCTGGAATCTCAGCACTTTGGAGGAGAAGACTGCCATGAGTTTGAGGCCAGCCTGAACTGCATAGCAAGACCTTGTCTCATAAATAAATAAATAAATAAATAAATAAATACCAACCATAAGCAATTTACAAGCATTAATGCAGAAAACAAATTTTTTTTTTTAAAAATGAGAGAACAGAAACAAGATGCAACCTCAGTGTTCCAGCTCACTCGAGGCAAATCCAGGGAACAATGGAAGAAATCAAAAGCCACCCATCTGAACTTTCTGAAATGGTGGTAGTAAAAGTAACAAAGCAAATGAATGAATCTCTAGAAAAAAATCAGAAATAATTACACAGATAGCTAAAAAGATAAACATGATGAAGAACATGGTTAGTGAACTTAGAGTAGATACAGCTAAAAAACACAGAGGTGCTTGGGAAAGAGATGGAAAGCATGAATGCCCAACATTTCATAGGAAAGAATAGATTTGAATGAAAAAGATTCAGATATCCAGGAGACAAAAAAAAATTCTATTGAAAGTATACTCAGCAGAATCAACTAACATGAAGATAGAATATTAAATCTAGAAGACGGGTTTGTGCTTAATGATCATCAGATGAAGACTTCTTAGAAATAGCAAGGAACCATGAAAAAGCAATCCAACAGCTCCTAAATGGTACAAAGAACAATAACACAAGATTTATCAGAATCAAAGAAAAATTACTAGATAGCACAAAGGATATATTTTTAAAAACCTGTTCACAGAAGTAATAGCTGAAAACTTCCCAACCATGCAAAAAAGAATGACATACAGATGAATGAGTCATATAAAACTCCAATTAGCCACAATCATAAAAAAAATACAGTAAGGCATCAAATAGGCAAGATTCCAGGAATTCAGCACAAGAAAAGAATGTTAAAAGCTGTTAGAGAAAATAAATGATCTATAAAGGAAACCCATCAGAATTACAGAAAACTCCTCAACACAAATCCTTAAGTCAAGGAGAATGTCAGACCCTTATATCAAGGAGATCTTGGAGTAAATTATTTCAAGCCATAAAAGAAAACTACCTCCAACCCAGATTGATGTAACTCTCAAAATTATCTTTCAAATTTGAGGGACAAATAAGATATTTCTGTGATAACACCAGACCAAATGCCAAATTCATGAACACCAAAGTCATGGCCACCAAACCAGCACTCCAAAAAGTTCTGAAAGATATTGTAGAAAAACACAACAATGACAACAATCCCATGAATCCCAACAGAATGAATCCACCAGGCAAAGCAAGTAACAAAATTCAAGGGAAGAGAACCAACAACAGGAAAATAATATAACAAGGATAAGTCAATAATATCAGTTATAACCATGAATGTAAATGGGCTGAATTTACCAATCTTGAAAAAAGATTGGCAGAATGGATCAAGAAACAAGATCCAACAATATGCTGCATAAAAGAAACACATTTAACTTGAAATTCTTAGACAGAAAGTCAAAAGATAGAGAACAAGACTCCATGAAGCAGAAACCTGGAAAAAAGCAAGGTAGCTGTCCTATTTATAGACAAAGAAGATTCAAAGCCAAAATTGATTAGAAGTGACAAAGAACGTAACCACATACTTACTAAGGGAACAGTGCAAGAGGAAGAAATGACAATCATAGATATATCTGGAAAATAGTAGTATATCTATTTAAAACAAACATTCATGAATCTAAATAATTAGATAAGAACTAATATAATTGTAATTGGAACCTCAGTATCCCACTATCATAAATATATCAACTAAACAAAAAAACAAAAATATAAGAGGTGAACAAAACCTTTGAACAAATGGACTTAGTAGGTATCTACAGAGTGAGATACCTACAACCTACCCTACAGCATGAGCGTATACATTCTTAGCTGCACACTGGACTTTCTCCAAAATAGACCGCTCACTAGCTCATTCAACATGCTTATGTAAGTGCAAAAAGACTTGAAAGTATCCCATGCATATTATCAAACCATGATGCAATGAAATTGGAAAGCAATGGCAAAAGAAACCACAAAAATGACATAAACACAAGGAAATTAAATAACTCCCTACTGAGGAATCAATGGATCCTAGGTAAAGTTAAAAATTAGACATTTTCTACTATTAAATGATAATAAGACTACAACTTATGGGACACAATGAAAGCAGTCTTATGAGGGAAACTTATAGTGGTGAATTCTCACATAAGAAAAAGAATAAGTTCAAATAGCCTAATGTTGAATCTTAAGCTTCTACAAAAAGAAGAGTATGCTAAGCCCAATGTGAGTATGACGTAGGAAATTATAAAGATCAGAGCAGAAAGTAATGCAATGGAGACTAAGAAAAATACAAAGCAATGAATTACAGAGTTGGTTCTTTGAAATAGTAAACAAAATCTACAAATCCTTAGGCAACCTTATCAAATAAAAGGAAAGAAAAGACTCAAATCTATGCACTTAGGAATGAAAATGATGAAATAGCAAAGGATCCTGTGGAAATCCAGAAGTCATCAATACCTACTTTAAAAAACTGTAATAAAATGGGAAATTCAGAAGAACGGACAGATTCCTAGATATATATGAATTTAGAAAGCTGAATCAAGATATAAAAGTTCTAAATAACCCAATATCAGTCAAAGAAATTGAAGAAATAATTTAAAAACTACCAACAAGAGAGAAAGGTCTCCCAAGAATCTCCCAAGAATCCCAAGAAAGCATCTCCCAAGAATCAGCCATGCTGGGACTAGGGGTCTCCCAAGAATCTCCCAAGAATCCCAAGAAAGCATCTCCCAAGAATCAGCCATGCTGGGACTAGGGGCCCAACCAAGAAATCAACTAGCCAACTACCTTTCTGGTAAGCTGCATAAAGCCACACAGGTTCCAGGGAGAGAAAAGTCAGCACCTCCCACGAGCCTACCGGTAAGTGGGCTGAGAATCAAACACCATTGCGTGCTTCCCCCCCCCCGCCCCCAAGCAACTGGCTGGTTCAGAGGACAAGTTGAGTTGATAGCAACTAAGGTACATAAAGCAACGAAATGCTTGTATTGTTTGGTTGATTATGCAGGCCTGGGGCCAGGAGTCTGAGCATCTCTTGGGAAGATGACAGTATGCAATATAGCAAATATAGGGGAGTTCCTTCTGTCTTATCTTTGAAGTCCAATATTGTTTTCACTGTTTTGCTTTGTTCTGATTAATTGTTTTGCCTTACTCAATATTCTGATTTGATTGGTTTTACAGCATTTTGATTTTGGTTTGATTTTGCTATACCTGATAGAATGGAAACTGTTGTGAACAAGATATACTATGGTAGCTATTACTGTTTTCCTGGTATCCTGCATTGAAGTTCTGTACTAGTTTTGCTGCATTTTTCTGATTGGCTTTGTTCTGTCTTGTTTTGTTGGATTTTACTATCTTTAAAATAAAAAATAAAAAAAAACTACCAACAAAAAGCCCAGGTCCTAATGAATTCCATGCTGAATTCTGCAAAAACTTTAGAGAATATCTAATGCCACCACTCCTCAAACTCTTTAATGAAATTGAAAGGGAAGCAACACTCCCAAACTCATTCCTGGAAGCAGGTATTAGCCTGATACCAAATACAGAGAAAGATACAACCAAAAGAAAGAGAATTACAGGCCAATATCCTTAATGAACATAGATGCCAAAATCCTAAGATTCTAGCAACAGAATGCGGCAAGTCATCAGGAAGATTATACACCATGACCAAGCAGGATTCATCCCAGGCATGCAGGGATGGTTCAACATAAACAAATCAATAAATGTAATATAACATATTAACAGAACCAAGGACAAAAACTACATGATCATCTTAATAGAGAAAAATAGAGACATTTTTGACTAAAAAAAAACCTTACAGAAAATTGGAATGGAAGGTCTTTATCTCAATCAGATAAAAGCCATCTATGACAAACCAACAACCAACATCATACTAAACTGTCAAAAACTGGAAGCTTTCTCTCTAAAAGCAAGAACAAGATAAAGATGTCCACTGTCACCACTCCTACTCAATATAGTTCTGTAAACATTAGCCAGAGTAATTCGATAAGAAAAAGAAGTAAGAATAAGGCTAGGGAAGGAAAAAATTAAATTATCATTATTTGTAGATAACATGATACTGTACATAGAAGACCCCAAGCAATCCAGCAAAAGACTCCTAGAATTAATAACCAAATTCAGCATCACAGCAGATACAAAGTCAACACTTAAAAATGTATGATGACTGGAGAATGTAGCTCAGAGGTGGAGTGCTTTTTTAGCATATGTGAGACCCTGGGTTTGATCCTCAGTGCTGCAAAAACACAAAATAAAAACTTAGTTGTTTTTTTTTTTATGTTTTTGAAACTCTCATCATGCAGTACAGGCCAGCCTTGAGCTCACTTTGTAGCCCAGGCTGGTCTCAAACTTGCAACAATCCTTCTGCCTCAGCTTCATGAGTACTGGGATTATAGGCATGCACCACCACACCTGGAAAACTTAGTTCTTTAAAAAAAGTCACTTGTGAGGCTGAGGCAGTCACACTGCTGTGTGTTTAAGACTGGCCTAGACTATGTAGTGAGTTCAAAGCCAGGTTGAACTACATAGTGAGACCCTCTGTCAAAAAAATTTTTTTAAAAAATCAGTAGCATTCCTGTACGTGAATAACTCATTGAGAGAGAAATTAGGGAAGTATCTTTTACAATAGAATTGAAAAAAATAAAATACTTAGGAATTAATTAACAGGAAATAAAAGACCTATACACTGAAAACTACAGTACCCAGAAAAAGGAGATTGAAGAGTTATTAGAAAATGGAGACATTCCTGGTTCTTGAATAGCCAGAATCAATATTGTAAAAATAGCCATACTTGTAAAACTGTTATATGGCTTTATGCAATCCCAATCAAAATACTAATAGCATACCTCATGGAACTAGAGAAAATAATACTAAAATTAATATCAAACCAGTAGAGACCTAGAATAGCAAAAGCCAATTCTGGACAACAAAGGAGAAGAGAGGGGGCATCACAATCCCCAACTTGAATTATACTACAAAGCTACTGTAATAAAAACAGCATGGCACTTGTAGAACAAAAAAAAACATACCCAAGGATCAATGGAACAGAATAGAAGATGAAGAAATAACTTTAAGCACATTCATTTACCTTGTCTTTGACAAAGGTGCCAAGTACCTTCACTGGAAAAATAGTCTCTTTAAAAAATGGCTCCAGGAAAACTGGCTTTCCACATGCCAAAGAGTAAGCTCGGACTCATACCTCTCACTATGCACTAGATCAAACTGTATCAAAGATCTAAATGTTAAAACAAATATTTAATCTGCTAAAAGACATTGGTGTAGGCAAAAACCTTTGAACAAAATTCCAATCAAAGAGGAAATATTGAAAAGAATCAACAGTGAGGATCACATCTATTATAAAGCTTTTAACAAGAGAAGAAAACACCAATAGAATGAACAGACAACCCACAGAGTATGAAAGAATTTTTACCAGCTACTCTTCAAAGGGCTAATATCTAAAATACGTAAAGAATTCAAGAACATGTGACACCCCACCAAATTTAAAGACTCAACTCAAAAATGGGCATCTGAAATGAATAGACCCTTCTCAGAAAAGTAAGTATAAACAACAAATAAATATATGAGAAAATGTTCAATATCAATGGTCATTCAAGAAATACAAATTAAAAGAACACCTAGATTCCATTTCACCCCAGAAAGAATGCCTGTCATCAAGAAATCAAGCAATAACAAATGCTGCTAAGGCTGTGGGGAAAAAGAAACCTTCTCTACTGTTGGTGGGAGTGTGAATTGTTATAACCAATAATGCAATCAATGTGAAGATTCCTCAAAAAATTAAGACTAGAGGTTACATTTGTCCCAGCTATTCCCTTTCCAGGTATCTTTCTGCAAGAGTTAAAAGCATCAAATGATGGCAATGTATACACAGTGATGTTTATAGCAGCATAATTTGTTATAGCTAAATCTTAGAAATAGTCCAGATGCCCATCAGCAGATGAATGAAGAAAATGTGTTTTTTATATGCAATGGACTACTACACTCCCATAAATATAAATGAGACATTTTTCAATAAATGGATGCACCTTGAGAACATAATCTTAATTTGACATATATTTAAATGTCACATTCTCTTGTGTGAGAAACCAAAGGGTAAATAAGAACCAAAATGAATGATAGATATTTAGAAGTAGGAAGAAAACATTCACACAGAAAGAGGAATAAGGGAGAGGCCAAGGGAAAGAAGGGACCAGGGATAAAAAAATTTTTAAAAAGAATGGAAGGAAAACAATAGAAACAAAGTTTTATAAAGGAAGAAGGATTGAAGGGAAGGGAGGGGAATGAGAAAAAAAATTGAGATTTATTATGTAAAGGTACAAATTCCCTGTGATGATTATGATTATTATGTGTTTCAAAAGTGTACCAATAAAATTAATTTTATAAAATGGACCAAACCTTAAAACTATAAAACACTTGAAAGAAAACATTGATATAAATCCGCATGATCATGGACTAGACAATGATTTCTTAGGTAAAAAACTAAAGCACAAGCAACCAAGGAAAAATAGTTAATTGGGCTGAATCAAAAGTAAAAACTTTCAAAATGCAAAGAATACCATCAAGAAAGTAAAACCCAAAGAAAGGAGAAAATATTTATCAGTTATACATCTGACAGCAGACTTGTATTTAGGATATACAAAGAGCTTTTATAACTAAATAATGAAAAGACAAATTATTTAATTTAAAATGGACAAAGGGCTAGGCATAGTATTACATATCTATAATTCCAACTACTCAGGAAGCTGAGACAAGAGAATTGAAAGTTTGAGGCCAACCTGGGCAGTTTATAGAGACTGTCACAATACAAAAGTTTTAAAAAGTAAAGGACTTGCCTACATGCCCAAAGCTATGGGTTCCCTATAAAAACAAACCACTCCCCCCACACACACAAGCAGTGAGGGCAATTGGGGCCAAAGGATTTGAAAAGACATTTTTTTCAAAAGATATACAAATGGCCAATAAACACATAAGAGCTAATATCATTAATTATTATAAAAATACAACTTAAAACTACCATGAGATGTTCTAGGATAGCTAGAATTTAAAAAGACAGACAATAATGTTGACAAGGATGGGGAAAGGCTGGAACCTTGATACACTGCTCTTGGGAATGAAATTGGTACAACTGCTATGGTAATGTTTGGTAGTACCTCCAAAAGTTACATTGAATTACTATATAACCCAGCAATTCTGTTTCTAGATATATAACTAAGAGGACTAAAAACATGTTCATATGAAAACTTGTACATAAATTTACATAGCATTATACATCTTGGTTATGCATAATACTCAAAACGTGGAAATAATCCAGATTCCATCAACTCTCAAAATGTGGCATATTCGGGGAGCTGGGAAGATGGTGGATCAATAAGCAGCAAAGTAAAGAGCCTCTCTGAGAGAAACAGCTCAGATGCTGGAAAATAGCATACTGGAGAAGACCAGATGGGGAGATGGATCCTCTTGACCCAGGGAGAAACTAAAGGAAAAAAATAAAAGAAAGAAAATAAAAGGAAAGAAAAACGTGGATGGAAGGCTGTAGCCAGACCCGCTCTCAGCAGAGCCGGTCCCACTGTGGACCAAATGCTGCTGGAATCTGAAGACGTGTGGCTGCGATGAAGTTGGGGGTTAGCAAGCGTGAGGATGCAGTCACAGAGGGGAGAGGCACAGCAGAGAGCAGCACGGCTTGGAGATCTTCACTGGCTCAAGGTGAGTGTGGGGAACTCAGTCCTCCCGTGAGAGTGGGCAATTGGCTGGGTGACATTTTTGGCATCGGGGAGGATAAGCCCAGAACCACAACTGCAGCATCTTCAGTCAGCCACTCCTAGCACAGAGCAGATTGGTGAGAATTGCTTGGATTGAGTCCAGACCCTGAGCACAATACAATATCCAAGGACGAGGTTTCCCTGAAGTTATCTGTAACCGGCCCCATCCATGCAGCACAAACTAACGTGGTGAAGGCTCTCAGTGGTTGACCAGCTCAGAAGGGAGGGGCCAGCCTGCCCCACCCCTGATTGTACTTTAGTGGTCACCAGCAGACAGGGGAGTGCAGCAAATCCCTAGCCAGCACACTTCAGAGTAATTGTAACCAGTACAGGAAGTGCCAGGGACCCCCACTATCCGCTTCTCAGGAAGAAACCAGAAACATGACAAGTTAAGAAACAAAAGGAAGTCTCCAGCCTCCAACCCAAACAATGCTGGACCTGGAGAGGTAAACAAGAAGAGATTGGGGGTTGCACACCTGCTGTTTCTGAAGAAATAGCATCTGACATAAAGAAATGTCTTGGTGACATTATAAAAGAACACAAAACAGAGATACTATACAAGTAAAGCAAGATACAAGAAAATTAATAAAAAAAATGCTAAGCACCTCTCAAGAACACACAGATGGAAGAATGGAGGAGCAGAGAAAAAGTAGGGAAACATTTGATGAAGAATATTAAAAAATCTAAACTACATGAAACAGATTCAAAGAGATTACCAGGAAATTGAAAACTCCATTGAAAGCTGGTAAAACTGCTTGAAAGAAACTAAAGAAAGACTATCAAACCTTGAAGACAGGTTTGCAACGTGTGATCATGAAAGGAAAGATCTCTTAAAAATAACAAGGAAACAGGCAGGAAAAATACAAAGGTGAGAAGATGACAAGAGGATCGATAACTTAAGAATAAAAAATGTGAGTGACAGGCTGGGGATTTAGTTCAGTGATATAAGCGCCTGCCTTGCAAGTGAGCAGTTACGAGTTTGATCTCCCTGTTACCAAAAAAAAAGAAAAAAAGAAAAAGAAACCAAAAAATGTCAGTGAAGAAGCAGGGGTAAACACAAAGGAAATACAAAGGCTATTTACAGAAATAATTAAAGAAAACTTCCCAAGCATAGGAAAAGGAAATGATATTCAGATATATGAGGCATACAGTACTCCAGCCAACTATAACCACAACAGTTCTACACCCAGACATATAATAATCAAGATCCCAGAAATTCAACACAAGAACAAAATATTAAAAGCTGTCAGAGAAAAAGAAACATCACCTATAAAGGAAAACCCATCAGAATCACGACAGACTTCTCAACACAGGCCATCAAATCAAGAAGAGTTTGGAGCAAAGTATTCCAAGCCCTGAAAGAAAATAACCTCCAACCCAGATTGATGTACCCTACAAAACTGTCTCTGAAGATTAATGGAGAAACAAGATGCTTCCATGACAAAGAGGAACTGGGGAAGTTCATGACCACCAATCCAACCCTATAAAAAATACTGAAGGACATTCTGGAGAGAAAAAAGACCATGGCTTCAGGAACAGCAGCAGAGGGGACTCACTGAATGGAGCAGACAGTCGAATAAAGGGGAAAAGTAGACAACAAACAACAGAAAAAATAGCATGGCAGAGATGAGGCAGAGAAGGTTGGCCATAATCACTAACATGGATAGTATCCATACACTAATAAAATGAAACACAGGCACAGTGGATCAGGTGATAGGGTCCATAGGGATGCTCTATATAAGAAATATAATTAACCTGAAAGAGGGTTTATGGACTGAAAGTCAAAGATGAGAAAATAATGCTCTATGTGACAGGGAACCAGAAAAAAGTGGGGGTAGCTTGCCCATCAGCTACAGATTGGTTGGAAAAACATAACACTTTTATACAATGGAGAACTACCCAACTATAAGGAAGGAAAACCTTGAGGCTCTTGTAGGTAAATAGATACAACTTGAGACCAAGCTCAGAGGTAAAAAGGTTCAGAACCACTAGGCAAATAGGGAGTTGCCCCCTAATCTAAAAACTAAAGGAGTTAGTGGGATACAAAACGTACAATGCACCCTATGAAAGTGAAAGGGGAGGAATTATCTAAATAGGGAAGGCAGAGGACACTGGTAATCTTGTATCATGATTTGAAACCCATATTGCTTTTATCACCCTGTTCAGTTTGGTTATATTCTGTTCCAGTTTGTCTACATGTATTAGATTTGAGGGCGTAGACAGCTATTCCAAAGATAGCAGGTTTTACTCTGGTAACCATTTTTAATTTCCTATTAACATAATCTGGAGACCTGTATTGCTTTTACTGTTTTTGTTTTGACTGATTTTATTTGAATCTGTTTTGTTTGATTGCTGTCTTGTCTTGACTGATTTTATTCGAATCTGTTTGATATGTTTTATTCTAATATGTTTGATAGTATAAAGTCTGAGAGTATAGGCAACTACTCTGAAGACAGTAAGATTCCCTATGATACCCATTCTTGTTTGACTATTACCATCTTTTGAAGCTCTATGTCTCTAATGTTTTGTTTTTATTGATTTTGTTCTGTACTATGTTCAATTTTATTGTGCCTGATGATATGGACGATTCTATTGAAGATAACAAGAGATCATGGTAACCATTGTTGATCACCTTGTATTGTGGTTTTATTTTTTTAAATTTTATTTTAAAGAGGGTAAAATTACACACAACAAAACAGAACATAAGAAAGCAATGTAAGAGACACACATTTCAAAGCAAGACAACTAGAGATCTTCACTGTATCATATTGTCTCTTGTTTTCTTCCAAATAGTTGTCCATATTTTCACATACAGTGAATTAATACAAAACAACATAGCATAAAACTGATCCTAACAGGATGAGGAAGATATTTTAGGTCTTCAAAATCAGACAATAAGGAAGTTAACAATGGCTGTCATAGTGTCTCTCATTCTCTTCAAAATAGCTGTCCATACTTTCACATATGTTGAAATTAAAACAAAACAGACTAAAATCACTCTGAACAAAGAATAATAGTATTGCTGGATTTCCTATCATGATGCGATGGAATCAGCACTGGATACCATAGTGTCTCTTTTTCTTCAAAGTAGTTGTTCCTTTCATCATGCATTATATAATCAGTTCTCATAAACTGTTTATAAGCTCTACACATGCATGAGTCTCTACATGTATATCTATCCTTTCTCTATTAGAGGGAAAAACAAAACAAAGCAAGAGAAACCAAAACAAATTCCTAGAAAAACGTGAACCAAAAGCTCATATAAAACCGCAATACAAGGTGATCTACAATGGTTACTATGATGTCTCTTGTTATCTTCAATAGAATTGCCTATATCATTAGGCATAGTATAATTGAACATAGCAGTACATAACAATATTAATAAAAAAAAATGTTGGAGACATTGTAAGACTTCAAAAGCATGTAATAGTCAAACCAGAGTGGGCATCCTAGTGAATCTTGTCATCTTCAGTATAGTTGCCTATACTCTCAGACTTGATACTATCAATCATAACAGATTCAAATAAAACCAGTCAAGACAAAACAGTGATCTAACAAACCAGATTCAAATAAGATCAGCCATAATAAGGCAGTGTAAGTTATACAGGGCTTCAGATTAAGTTAATAGGAAATTAAGGATGGTTATTGTAATATATCCTGTTATTTTTGGGATAGTTGTCTGTGCCCTCAAATCTAGTACACGTAGACAAACTGGAATAGAATATAATCAAATTAAACAGAGCAGTGAGAATAATGTAGATTTTAAATCCTGATACACTATTAACAATATCCTCTGCCTTCCTTTTTTAGATAATTCCTCCCCTTTCACTTTCACAGGGTGCATTGTACATTTTGGGACAAACTAACTCCTTTAGTTTTTAGATTGGGGGGGCAACCTGCTATTTACCTAAGTGGTTCTGAACCTTTTTACCCCTGGGCTTGATCTTAAATTGTATTCCTTTACCTACAAAAGCCTCAAGGTTTTCCTTTGTTAAAACTGAGTAATTCTCTACTGCACAAAAGTATCATGTCTTTCGAAACTATCTGTAGGTGCTGGTCGAGTTGCTCCTATTTCTCTCTGGTTCCCTGTTACATAGAGCATTGTTTTCTCATATTTGACTTTTGGTCCATAAACTCTCTTTCAGGTTAATTACGTTTCCAATACAGAGCATCTCGATGGACCTGTCTCCTGATCTACTCTGCCTGTGTTTCTTTTTTGTTACTGTGTCAAAACCATCTATGTTAGAGATTATAGCCAACCTTCTCTGCCTCATTTCTGCTATGCTATTTTTCTGCCATTGGTTGTCTACTTTCCCCTTCATTCCACTGTCTGCCCCATTCAGTGAGGCCTATCTGCCTCTATTCCTGAAATCCTGGTTTTTTTATCTCTCTCTCTAGAATGTCCTTCAGTATTTTTTGTAGGGTTGGATTAGTGGTCATGAACTTCCCCAATTCATCTTTGTCATGGAAGCATCTTGTTTATCCATTAATTTTGAGAGACAGTTTTGCAGGGTACTTCAATCTGGTTTGGAGGTTATTTTCTTTCAGGGCTTGGAATACTTTGCTCCAAGCTCTTCTTGATTTGATTGTTTGTGTTGAGAAGTCTGTTGTGATTTTGATGGGTTTTCCTTTACAGGTGATCTGTTTCTTTTTGCTCACAGCTTTTAATATTTTGTTCTTGTGTTGAATTTCTGGGATCTTGATTATTATATATCTGGGTGTAGACCTATTTTGGTTGTAGGTTGCTAGAGTATGCCTCATACATCTGAATGTCATTTCCTTTTCCTATGCTTGGGAAGTTTTCCTTAATTATTTCTGTGAATAGCCTTTGTGTTTCCTTTATGTTTACCCCTGCTTCTTCGCTCAAATTTTTTATTCTTAAGTTATAGATCCTCTTGTCATCTTCTAGTCTTTGTATTGTTACTGACTGTTTCCTTGTTATTTTAAAGAGATCTTTCCTTTTGCAATCACACATTGCAAACCTATCTTGATGTTTTGTCTATCTCTAGTTTCTTTCAGGCAATTTTGCCAGCTTTCAATGGAATTTTTAATTTCCTGGTAATCTCTTTGAATCTATTTTATGTATTCTAGGATTTTTTTTACATTCTTCATCGAAGGTTTCTCTCCCTTTTTTGTGTTCCTCCGTTCTTCCATCTGTGTCCTCCTGAGAGATGCTTAGCATTTCCTTTATTAATCTTCTTATATCTTGCTTTACTTGTATTATTTCAGTTTTGAGTTCATCTATAATGTCACAGAGATATTTCTTTATGTCAGCTGATGCATGTCCAATATTGCATGTTTGTTGCCCTCAATCTCTTCTGTATTTACCTCATCTGGACTGACTTTCCCTGGGTTGGGGACTGGAGGCTTTTTCTTATTTCTTTCTCTTCTGGTTTCTTCCATACAGGTGTATGGTGGAGGTCCTAGCCCCTTTCCTTGTTGGTTATGGTTCTTCTGAAGCATGCTGGCTAGGGATGTCTGCCCTCTCCAGTTTGTTGTTGGTCATTGAAGTACAAGCAGGGGTGGTTGTAGGCTGGCCCCTCCCTTCCGAGCCAGTCAACCAGCAGGATCCTTCACCACCTTAGTGTGTGCTGTGTGGACGAACTGTTTTGGGACAACTTTGGGGACAATTTCATCCCTGGTTATTGGGTCCCGGCCAGGGGCATGACCCAGCCCAAGCAGGTCCCACCCATCTGCTCTGGGCAGGGAGCAACCAACTGAAGTCACTACCATTTCTTGTGTAGGCCCATCCTGCCCAATACCAGTATGTTGTCCAGTTGGTCACCCCTTTCCCGCAGGAGGGTCAAATTCCAAGCACTCACCATGGGTTAGTGAAGGTCTGCATGCTAGCTCTGCTCTCCACTGGGCTTGCCAACCCCTGACTTCAGCGTGACTGCAGATCCAGTTGCGAGAGTACCATGACCGCAAGTCCGAGCAGCTCCAGCAAGAGCACCGTGACCACGAGTTTGACCAGCTCCCTTTCCTTTAGTTTTTTCCTGGGTTGAGAAGATCCATCTCCCTCCATCTGGTCTTCTTCAGGATGCTTTATTCTGGCATCTGAGCTGTCTCCCCCAGAGAGGCTCCTTGTTTGGCTGCTTACTGATCCACCATCTTTAGCCAGCTGTATTGTGGTTTTAAATCATGTACTATGTCCATCCTTTTGTTTTGAATGACCCCATTTTGTTTTTTTCTCATTTGGTTTTATTCTTTTCAAAAAAAATGTGTGGCATATTCATACAATGAAATATTATTCAATCATAAAAAGGAATAAAATACTGTTACATGCTATAAAGATGAACTTTGAAAATATTTTGCTGAGTGAATAGGCCAGATACAAATGTTATATAATGTGTGGTATCATTTATATGAAATAGCAAGACTAGGCAAATTCATAGAGACAGACAGTAGGTCTGTAAGGAATGGAGGAGGGGAAATTGGGACTGACTACTACTAGGGATGGAGCTCTTGTCAAGAGAACTCTTGCTCCATGTTAACTCTTTCAGAAAAAGTATAAGCATTCTTCCTGATTGATTTGTTCACAATCCAGTAGAATACTCCTGATTGTAGGTTCTATTACCCTGGAATCCTGGCCTTCTCTTCCATCACTTGGCAGCTCAGCTTATGATGCTTTGACCTATATGGACAGAGACTTCTTTTTTCTGGTCCTGGGGCTTGAACCCAGAACCTTCACACTGACATACATCCTGAGCCTTTTATTTTTCAATTCGAGACAGGGTGTGCTATGTCATTAAGTTGCCCAGGCTGGGCTTGAACTTGTGATCCTCGTGTCTCAGCCAGAGTGTTGGGATTAAGAGACACGTGCCATCTACTCCCAGCTCAAAATACAGTATGTCTTGATATTGGCAGATATTTGCAAATTAAAGGGACTGAGCTGTCTTCTGAATATGTATGAAGAAGTCACCATGGTAATGTCAAATTTAATTCTAATATACTTCTTGCATACAGTAGTTAAGAGTACCAAAGCTAAATGAAAACTGACTGTTAACCTGATCATACTTTAACATATATGCCAACAGTGAATTTGTTCTACCATTTTCTTGCTAGGGAAGGGGAGTGGTCTTGGTAGAGTTTAGGCATCTTTATGGTTACCAGATGGAAACATTGCTGTTTTTTAAAAATTTGTTTTTTAGCTACAGTTCAATAATGTGCAAATGTAACTAAAGAAATAATAAATAGCTAAGAGCCGGTGGTCAAAAACCTAGTAAAAACATATTAACATATTCTTTCACAGCCAGAAAGCAAATTTATGTCTATAAAAGTAGATTAAGCAAGTCAGAGATTTAGCTCAGTGGCGTAAGTGCCTGCCTTGCAAGCGCATGGTCATGAGTTCAATCCCTGGTACCAAAAAAAAAAAAGTAGGTTAAGCAAGTTTTAAAAATATTTCCAAGAGCAGAATGTACATAAAACTTCCCAGAGAATACCGTCATTTTGTGTTGCTGGTAACATATGAATAAAACGCTAAGAATCAATTTGTTTAGAAAACATTTATTTGGGTTTCTTAGAGTCTCTATCTCAGAAAAGGTTTTATTGCACACATAAAATAAGCAACCACACATGCCAAGTTACCACATTTTGAGAGCCAATTCTATGAAAAACCTACTTATTTTATATATGATGCTTCAGTTGTTGTGTTTTCATGTCCTCATTGATAAATGAACAGACTATCTGCTATCTGATAATTTATACTTGTAGTTTCCCTCTCAATTAGTTTATTAAATTAAGTTGGATTTGAAAAATATTTTGCCTTTAAAGGCAAAGGAGCAATTCATAAATAGCTTTTTTTCTTGTAAAGAAAATGCTACCTGGTGGTTTAGAAAATGCCATATACTCTATTAATTAGTATTAGTACACTAATTTCTAATATACATTATCCAAAATACTTGATAACTGAGATTAGAACCTCTTTCAATCCCAGCATGGAGTTAGCTGGGGACGGGGCCGCCCTGGGTGGGACCGAGCAAAGCAGATGTGCCTGGGAGTTCCTAAGAGAGGTTGGCCTTCACTATAAAACACTTTGCCCTGTTTTCACTTTGTCCATCTACAGAACGTAATCATACAAAACCTTGACAGATACAATTCTTACAAATTATCAAAATTATGAATCAGTCAAATTAAGCTAACTCCTCATTCTTGTGTGGTAGAATAGTGAAATACCACTTGTGGGTCACACACAAAAATTAGTATTAATTCAGCCTATGCACACCTATAGCTGCTGATTTGTAATCATGAATGGAAATATTTTATCTACAGGTTTCTTAGGAGAAAAATTAGCAAGATTTTAGCAGAGAGAAACATGAAGCAAAATGGTCATTAGTACTATATTGTTTTATAAAGATGAATCCTGATAATTTTTCCTACAATCAGATATTTTTTTCCATATACCATTCATTGTTCTTCATTGGTAAAATCACTTAAGTTTTAACTGGCTTATGTCAGGCTGTTGGATTTTTTCCAAAACTACTGTTTCTTATAATTTTTTATTGAATGGGTTCATAATTGTCATTTAAATTCTGCTAGGGCAGCTTTTCATATAATCCCAAGTAATAATCATAGGAAAAGGAATGGATATAAAAACTTGGGTGTATACTTCCAAATGGCAAATCCAGCACTAAGAGCTTGTTTAGTGTTTAAAGGGAGCCAAAGGTTGACATTAGGTTTCAGTCCTTTTGATATAGGAAAATAAATGTAAATTTCAACCTGCTAGATGTCAACTGTGCCAAGTTCATGTTCCCCAAAACCAAAAAATGAATTCTAAGGAACAATGGAGGTTGGGAGTAGGAAAAATTCAGGTAGCGCCTGAGAGGCAGGAGAGGATCTGAAAGTGGGCTGCCCATGAGCCCATTTTTCAAAGGAAGTTTTATAGAACAAAATCATCAGGTGTGTGCAATGTGGGTCAAAACTATGATCAGCCAATAAGATTATGAGTATAGCCCATTAGGTAATATTTATTTAAATAGGAAAGTCAAGTCATATAGCAAGTGTACATAGAACAAAGACCTTTTTAGGAAGAGATGGATCAGAGGGTCCTGATCACCCACTTGAGTGACTAATGTCTGTCTGGACTCGATTGGGCCAGATGATACCAATTATCTTATCCTCTAGGTGGTGTGTAGGCCTGGCCTCCAACAGATGCACCTCCTGTCACAGTTGTAATGTATTCTTATCTTCTGTACTGACTCCCTTCAGGGCCCAGCCTATCATATTTTTACCTAATTTAGCTGTCTATAATACTTTGGCCAAAGAAATAAAATGGATTTCTCCAAATAGTTTTGAAAATTATTTGTTGGGCTATACAATGCTTTCAGATAAACCTCTGTTCCCTCCCTGTGGCATTAGTTGTCTACATGAATACTGATCATCATGGAGAATGAAAGCTAAGTAGGCATACATCTATAATTTGTTGTTGGTAATGGTTGGGAAAGTGATTGGTTTAAAAATAAGACTGCTTAAAGTGGAGGGTACAGCTTAGTGGTAGAGCGCTTGCTTTGATGACAAGGCCCTGGGTTCAATCTTCAGCATCAGAAAAAGAAAAGAAAAATAATAATAAATTAATAAAAGACATCTCATATCAATATTTATTTCTCTGGACTTGAAATACTTTGTTATATACTTTGTATATAGTGTAATAAGCTTGAAAATACAATAATAGGATCATTTAAAATAATTTCCTTTTAAAACTTGAATTATACAAGTATTAAATGTTTTATGAATCATTAAATTTTAAAAGATTTAGTTTTCTACTCTTGTCTCTTGTAAATGGGTTTGTTTTTGAGGTTATAGGAATCCTGCTCATTAAAGCAAAATCTAGGAAAATGTTCTGTTTTTCTCTTAAAGTACTATCAGAGATAATTCAATAGAATTATGTATTATAATTAGCCAATAGAGACCAGGCATGGTGGTGTACACCTGTAATCTCAGCACTCGGGAGGCTGATGCAAGAGAATTGCTGCGAGTTTGAGGTCAGCTGGGGTTACAAAGTGAGTTAAAGCTAGCCTAAACTGCATAGCAAAACCCTGTTACACGAAGGGAAAAAAAGTTCCTATATTTAGCCAATAAAACAGAGAAGCAAAGTCAAATTCAGTATTTTTGGGTTCAAATTACACTGTTACCATTTTGAATAGCAGTATTTTAGTTGACCCTGTTGAACTTCCCTAGAATAAAAAATATAAAAATAGACAAATGAGAATAATGCAAAATATCAAAAACAACATTGAAACATCAGGGTTTTGTGGTGCTTCTTTGTATAATTCTATTGTTCTTATTACCACCATGTTGAGTAAACATGAAGACAGCCATGACAATCACGCCATTCCAGTACCTGGTACCCTATATGTAGGACATTTCCAAGAATAAAGAATATAAGCAGTGACCCCTGGTGTAGGCAGTAAGAGATGCAGTGTTGGTGGAGAATTAAAAACAATGTATCTAGGGGTGCCAAGCCAACCAGTAACCAGCCTGCCACCCTGGTAAGTGACTGTGGTCTGGCAAGCTGCGGCCACCCCCAGGTGAGGAAACAAGAAGCAAGAGCATTTCCTGAGATCCGCGCCATGTTGGAACTTAGGGCGCTGAGCCAACCAGTAACCTGCCTGCCGCCCTGGTGACTGTGGTCTGGCAAGCCGTGGCTACCCCAGGGCGGGGAAACAGGAAGCAAGAGCATTTCCTGAGATCCGCGCCATGTTGGAACTTAGGGCGCCAAGCCAACCAGCAACCAGCCTGCTGCCTACCCGGGTGCAGGCTTAGAATCAAACATACCACATCCCCCCCCCCTTAACAATTGGGATCCGGGGATCTGGGTATCTCTTAGGAGGTGACCATATTTGGTACAGCAAGTGGGGGGAGTTTCCTTCTACTATCTCTGAAGACAGATATTTTTATCGCCATTTTGCTTTGTCCTGAGTAATGGTGTTGCTCTATTCAATACTCTGTGTTGATGTGTTCTATAATGTTGTGTATTTCTTTGATTTTGCTGTACCTAGTAGAAGAACAACTATTGTGAAGACAACGAGATATACAATGTTGCCTATTACTGTTGTCCTGGTGACCTGCTGTGATGTTCTGGGCCAATTTCACTGTACTGTCTCAATTGGCTTTATTCCATCCTGTTTTGTTTTTGTAACTGTTTGCAGCCTCACTGTGTGTTCACTTTGTATGCCTTAATTTTGTAACATGAACAGCTATTTCTGGGAGGGCAGTATGTGGTTTGTCAACTAGTGATTTATGGTTTTTTTTGAGGTTCTGTATTGTTTCTACCCTTTTTTCTGTATTGCTTATTTTTTCTCTTTAAATAAAATTTAAAAAAAAATTTCACAAAACAGTGTAGCTAAGGAAATAACTGAAAGATCAAAGTCATGCTTGCTTTTAATACCTGAGCATATATGTTCAACACAGAACTGAACCCCTGCCAAGGATCTGAGTCCTTTATAATTCATCCTGAAACTTAACAGAAGGCTTTATCTCTTTCATGTAAGGCATCTGTTTGCAAACAAGCATGCATAATTTTCCTTAACAATCTGAGACTCTGGGTTCAATCCCCAGCACTGAAAAAGAAAAGAAAAAAAGAAGAAAACCAGAAATTTTTTTAAAAAGTAAAAAACACGTCCGTCAATGTTTTCACCATCCATACTTACAGAATTCTCCCAACTCTATTACCAAAAAAAAAAAAAAAAAGGAAAACCACATTTTGTAGACATGCAAAAAAGTAAACACAATGACAAACTGTTTACAGTAAAAACTGTTAGTATATTTTTAAACATAATTTTATTTGCCCACAGGAAGCAGGTTAGCTTTTGTTTCCTAGAGAACTGATTAAACTAAAATGACCAGAAGTTCTAGAATATGTTTTTCAGGATATTCTTGTTTATTGTTGCAATACTGGAACCAAACAGGGGCTCTCTCCCACTGAACTACATCCCATTCCCTTTTGTCTACATCAGACAGTGTCTTGCTAAGTTGCCCAGGCTGGCCTCAAAGTTGTGATTCTCTCGCCTAACTTCCTGAGTAGCTGGAATTACAGGTGAGTGCCACTGTACCTGGCCTATTCTTTATGTGTGTTTGAATATATCCATGAAATCTATCACAGCACATAAAGAATAGTCTTTACCCAAAAGCAGGGGGAAAAAATCATAACTTTGCTACTTAGCAGTCAATATACATTTGCATTATCAAGTCACTGTTAGTTTGATACAACTTTTCTTCCTTTGTTAGTAAGAAAAGGTCTATTTCCACTGCTAAAACATATATATATATCATATGATATATATATATATTTCTTGGGAAAGCAGGATTCCAGTATTAGAATGCATTCTTATATAAATTATTTATAATTAAGGCATAGCACATTATTTAATCTTACAAGGAATTTGTGATTGGGCTGTGTTATGCTTGTGTCTAGATGTCCCCTCAAAGCTTCACTTGGTCAAAGGTGGATTAGAGGTGGCTGGATCTCAGGTGTGTGATGCTAGGATTAAGGAAGTGTGATTACTAAAGGAGTCCACTGATTGGTGTGGCATAGGTGGGTGTGGATGGCACCACCAAAATGGCAAGTAGCGTGGGTGGGATAAAGGGAGAGGCAGGCTGCTCAGCTGCCCTCCTGCATTCTGCTCGCCAGGGACTGTTTCTCCTCTGTGATGCTCCTCTGCTATGCCACCCTGTCCTGGAGCCAGTCAGCTATGAACTGAAACCTCTACAAACTGTGGCAAAAACAAGCCTTTCCTCCTTTAAGTTTAGGTGTTGGGTATTCTGTTTCAGCCACAAGAAATGTAACCAAGATACGATTATCATCAATATGTATTTTACTGATAATTGCTGTTTTGTTGAATGCACTGGGCTTTTGCCATAAGATGTATATATGTATATACATATATATATATACACACACACATATATACATAGATCTTATATATTAATATATATTTATATATTCTCAACCTTTATCCTATATATATATAATGTATATATAATATATATATAATACATATATGTATTTCTGTCATCCAAACCAAAGGCAATTTCTCATTAGGCCAATGGTTATAAACTGTTCAGTTTCCAGATTTATTCCACAGATTTCTACTTAAACTATAATTTTAAATAAATTTAAAAATTTTAGTACCATGCTTAAGAAATAAACCGTTCACCACTTTGTTCTCTTTTCCTGTAAGTACTGGTTTTTAGCAAAAGGACAAGGAACAGCAGTCCCTAGGGGCTGGCATCTAGGAAAAGGAAGAACCCTTAAATGTGTATAGAGCCCAGGGTGGCAGTTCGGGTCTTGGGAGAGACAGCCAGGTCAACAACAGCAGAGGAAAGTGCAAAGGAACGTCCACAGCAGCATCGGATGAGAACACGTGGATTCGGCCACAAGCGAGGGCCTCTCATCGGACAGCATCCCTAAGAAGTCAAGGTGGTTTTGTTGCTGCTCTCACTCAATTAGTCTGAGAAACTGAACTCCCATTTAAAGAAAGTTGGAAAATGAAAAGTAACAAAATAATTCATCAGATTGTTATAATGAAATACTGATAGAAAAATATAGTGAAAAAGAACTTACGGGAAAATTGTTCCATTCTTAATTCCAGACATATAATAAGATATTGGCCAAAAGAAGTTTTAGGAAAAATTTCTTTAACATGTTTGCAGCCCCAGGGTAGTTTTGCCTGCCTGTTTGAGAAACCTGAGGAAGCAGATTATAGAAGAGAATCTCGAACTGACGCCTACCATGTTCTTAGCTAATGATCCTCCAGCTACACTTCAAGCTTTACTGCATCTTCCAAGTGTGTGTGTCACAACCAGTGTACTTTTCCTGCGAATGCTGGAGTGATTTACTACTATATTATTCTATCGCTGTTTCCCTGTTCCATGGAACTGTCCATATCTCCCAATTTTGGAATTATAATGAAAACTTACATTCCATTATATTAGCAAACCAATAACGTAACATTATAAAATGTTTTTAGTTGTAGAAAAAGATCAGAGACCAGAGTCAAGATTGACTACCCAACTCCTTTGGACTAGAACTGCAAATCAGCCTGAGACATAAACTTGGCAGAGTGTCTTGTCCTACACATTTCTTTATGGCATACAAAATTTCAGCTGTGCTGAAACGGGCCACATATGATTCTCCCTTTAACTTAAGAAATATTTAGCTGGGTCTTTTAAAAAAGCAATAGTATTAGTATTTCAGAATAATAATAACGTACTTAATATATTATAACATTTTTATAATATACTTTTATATTATACAGTAATATACATTTGAAGGCTATTTTAGTCTATTAGTTTTTTTCAAATATGACTAAAAAATAAAAAATAAAACAAATATGCCTGAAAAAATGTTACACATATTGATAAGTGAAAATATTTACAAGTACTGGAAAACGTGTTTGATTATTATAGAAACATAAGCTAAAATTCACAAAATATACTACTGAAGATTTATCCCTCTTACAAAGTATATAAAAAGATCATTCGTTACCTTCTTCCTCTATCCTGATGGAAGAACTAGCGAATTTGAGCTTTAGTTTTTTAATAAGTTAGAAAATGGATTTTCTTAATGCTAGCTACCACACTGAAGTTCTACTGTTCATCTATGTGTTTAGGTCACTGGGTTTCCTAGATGCCTGAATGGACTCAGCAATCACTGACCCAACCCCAACCCCACGACCAGAACATCGCAGCGACAGTTCCGAGGCAGAGATCTGGCGCAGCTCCCTGCGGCACAGCTTGACAGGTGTGGCACCGTGGAGCTGGCCCCTGTCTCCTGCTGACTGAACTGGGCATGAAGGTCGGCTGTGAGACCTGACCACCTGATCGTCACTGTGTGACCGTCCGCTGGCAAGTGCTGAAGAGCTGCAGACCGGAGGTAACTCGCAGACACTGTCCCAGCACTGCTGAGCATTTGGCTGTGTTCCTAAGCTGCTTGGAGAAGTGTCTGCTTCTCTTTCTCGCCCACTTAATTTCATACTTTCAGTTCTGGATGCCCACTTTAATTCTTCTGAAAGTATACGTGCCTCTTCTGGGTTCAGGACTCCATCGGTGGCACCATAATCTGAAAATCATCCCAAAACTAAAAATTTAGAAATTATTTTCTCAAAAGTCAGATATTTTAATAATAATTTTAATGTAAAGATATTACTATCACTCAACATACATGATATTTTCTAGATATCTTGTTAAACAGATGTGTAAATATAAATTATTTCACTTACAGGTGTCTTGTATAACTGAATTTTAATTCATGGAACACAGTTGAGACTTTGGTACTAGGAATTTTGTTTGGCACTTTCTAGAATCCCAGGAACACTCTGGGTGTCTCTGGTGCCTTTTTAGTTCTGCTTGGCTTATTGCTAGTGAATTCCACATACTGCCCAACTGAAGCTAGCTCTAGAGAACACTGGCTCTGCTCTATTATCTCCAGATATGCTTCAGGTACTCGGCATGTTATGTATGAAAATCCGGCCTTGCTTGGTCTCCCATCATGACTGGGTTTCTGCTATCAGATGTACTCTGGGATGTGTGCCATCACTTCTGCCATTAAAACAGAGTTGAATCATTCCCCTCAGGGAAAGAGACCCCACTGGAACAACTGATTGAGTAAAGACATCAAAGCTTGGATGCCCTTAACTCATATCTGATATCAAAAATAAAACCCAATTTAATGGAGATCCACGTAGATACTAGTTGGAAATCGATGAATTCCTGCCAACTTTATATATATATATATATATATATATATATATATATATATATAGCACCAAGGATTGAACTCATGACGCACACTTGCAAAGCAGGCGCTTATGCCGCTAAGCTAAATCCCCAGCCCCTTTAATATATGTTGATATATGCTTATTATACTCAATCCTGTGAAGACAAAGTTTAAAAACAAGTTGTACACAGGTGACTATCCAGTGAAGTCTGGCTCACAAACATGTTTTTGTTGTCTTCCAATGTTAATAACACATGACCCAAAATTAAAATTTACAAAGTTTCACATAAAAATACAGATTTCTAGCTTTTATAGAAAAATAGTAAAAACAGTTTCTGCACAGCAACAGCAGCTGGAGCAGAGTTGCCACCATCCATGCAGATGACCCTACAGGCCCTACTGCCTGCTTTGACTTTAAGACATAGCTGATCCTCTAAAAATTCCTCAAAAACACAACACCTGAACCCACAAATGACCTAGATCCTAACAGGAAATTACAGCAGATTCAAAGCTGCCCACAGGCAGTGGCCCCCAAACCTTACCAGGAGGCTTTAAGAATCCTGCTGCCCAGAAGTCATGGTGTCTGGTTCTAGAAGTGGGTGTCTTATTTTTAAGATCCTGTGTGGACGAGCAGAGATGGGCTCACTGCTGGGCCCACCCTAAGCCCACCTGCAGCCTTCATAATATGGTTTCCTTCTTCTACAATCTTACACTTTGGGTGGCAAGCTAGGGCCAGATTAATTTGTCTGAGGTCACACACCAGCAAAAGATTTCACGGCTGGGGGAGTAGCTCAGTGTAGAATACTTGCCTAGCACCATGAGGTCTGGTATCTGATCAACATTGGTGCAAAAAAAAAAAAAAAAAAATCCTAGGATTCCAACCCTAGAGAAACTTCATGTACGTATAAACTGATTTTGATCCTTACAAAACATATTAGAAAACAGATATGATCACCAAAGAACCAAGATATTATAATTAAAAGATTAATTTTTCTGCTCTTTTAAAATGCTAAGAATAGAGAACAAAGATACAAGTCTTATAGGCAGACAACAAGAAGACTGCTATAAAAACCCAATGAACTGCTGGGTGTGGTGGTACATTCCTGTAATCCTGGCACTCAGGAGGCTGAGGCAGGAGGACTCCACAAGTTCAAGGCCAGTCTGAGCTACATAGTGAGTTCAAGGCCAGCCTGAACTGCATCAAGAGACCCTGTCTCCAAAAAATCTGAAAAATAAAACAGAACTCAATGAACTAAAATATGAGAATAATGGTGTGTGCCTGTGGTCCCAAAGATCACTTGAGCCCAAAAGTTGGCCAGCTTGGGCAACATAGCGATACCACATCTCAAAAGTAATACATGCAGGGATAAAATCCCTAAGAACTGAATACCAAGACAGTTTCATATTAACTAGGACACATTTTAGGGAACTCAGAATTTGATATATTTAAATTATTTTAGAATTCAAATAAGCTTTACTTAATGTCATTATATTGAAGTGGTGTGCTTGCTTATCCATCCATCCATCCATCCATCCATCCATCCATCTATTTATTACTTATTTAAGATAGAGTCTCAGTATTCAGAATGGTCTCAAGCTCCAAGTGATCCTCTTGCCTCGGCCTCCTAAGTGCTGGGATTACAGGCATGTGCACCATCATGCCTGGCCATTTTAAGATAGGATATACAGTAAGATATATTCCCAACATGGCTGCAAGTGTAATTTTTAAAATATGAAGCTATGAAAAGAATTATGCTAAAAATATGCTTATGGGTGATTTGTTTTATTCTTTCCTGTATTTTCAAAATTTTCTGTAATACCATATTAAAATATAAAAATATATTTTTAAATCCAAAAGAATATTTAAAGTTTCTAGGTAGAATAACAAATTAGCTGAAATAAAATCTTCAGCAGTATAATCAGAAGTACACTTCTCAGGCACGTTGTTCAGACAGGAGTTACCCTCATGTTACCCCACCCCCAGCTTGCCTTCCCATCTGTTTTCTTGAAGAGTGAGATGAGGACGCAGGTTTCTCAGGTTTCTGTGCTATCACACCACACTGCCATTCTAAAAGAACTGCCCAGTAGACTCAGTTGTATACACATGGGCCATTTACAGACTTGCTGTCTAATTTCAGGTACCTTAAAATTGAAAATGAATGGTTTTTTTGTTGTTATTGTTGTTTGTTTTTTTCGCTGGGATTGAACCCCGGGGCTTTACACATGATAAACACATACTCTACCACTGAGATACAACCTCCAGCCTGAAAGTGGGTTTTTAAAAAGTGTTAGAAGACTGGGGATTTAGCTCAGCAGTTGAAGCGCTTGCTTGGTAAGTGCAAGGTCATTAGTTCGATCCCCAGTACCAAAAAAGTAAATAAAAAATAAAAATAAAAAATGAAAAATAAAAAGTGTTAGAATGGTCATACATTGGTTATTCTGTTTTTCACTTAATACTTGTTTACTTTTAAAATTTTAGGGGCTTTTTTTAATTTGTGTGTTCTTTGAGACAGGGTCTCATATGTAGTCCAGGCTGGCCCTGAACTCACTATGTAACCACAGCTGGCCTCTAACTCATGGGGATCTTCCTGCCTCAGCCTCCCAAGTGCTGGGATTAAAGGCACGCACCACTATGCCTGACAACTTTTTACTTTTTGCAAATACAGTTTCAAGAAAAGTTTCAACTATGTATTGTAGGAAGTATTTTAAGGAAATGAGTTATGTTAGTGAGTACTTCTGCACTCCTCCCTTGAGAATCAGAATGTTCAGTCTTCTTTGCCGTGTCTGAATGTTTGCATCGCATCTCTAACCTAAAACAAGTTTTATCCTAGAACACTGGACCAGCGTCATAAAATGAGGGACTTTCAACCACATTGTAATTACAGTCTTTCCACTGTTACTTGGCCTAAGCTTCAGTGCCTTCGTGCAAACGATGGGCCCAGCAGACACTGGCCTCCCGAGTGTGAAGGTTAAATGAAACTGCTTGTGAAACTGTCTGTGTATAACAATAAACATAAGGTAGCATGAGAACTACTTTTATAAAATACCACTGAGTTTTAAATTTTAAAACTGTGTTGTATATTCAGCATGTATCTTTTCATTGCACATAAATACATGTTTTTAGCACTGGCCATGGAACCCAGGTCCTTGCTCATCTAGGCAAGTGCTCTGCCGCTGAGCTACACTCCTGGCTCTTTTCGTAGCTGTCTCAGTTAAGTTGCCAGGCTGGCCTTGAATCACAGTTCTCCTGCCTCAGGGTCCCTAGAAGCTGGGTCCTGCCTCAGGGTCCCTAGTAGCATTGCAAGTGAATAAAGCTTTTCCACTGGCCTCTTTGTATCTTGTGTGTTCATCTTTAAGTAGAGTTTTTTGAAAGGTACAGATTAGGTCAACTTTTCACAATCAATAAATTATTAGAAGAACATTCTCCAAAGGAAGACTAATTCTTTGATAAAATATAGACTGTTATTTTAGAATATTGATTCCTCTAGTTTGCTTTAAAGAGGTAAATTTTAATCATAGCAACGTATTACTTTCATGACACCTTTTTACTTTTGCAGAGTATTTTGTCTTATTTGATCATTTCGTTTACAAAGGTACCAATTCCACGTATCTACATATAATTATGCAAGGAAAGTCTTTGTCTCAACAATGGATTTTATTACATTAATTTCCACAGATTATAAGATCCGATTTATCTTAGAAATACATACACTTTTACCAAATATTTCTCTTGCACATCTCTTTTAATGACAATCAAGACAGCTTAGTACTACAAAGCAGGAGAACAACAACAAATTTAAATTATTTTAAAGATTAAGTGAATTAAGGACTACAAAAGCCACTGACCGACACATACAGAACAATCAATGATCATTTCCTACAATTTCAGGGAGTTTATAGTTTCGTTTATATAGTATTTTGTATTTTACATGTTTTTAGACAGAGAATTACCCTCCTCAACTGTTAAAAAAGAAATGAGAATGAGTTAAGGGATTGAGTGGTGATCTGTGATCAGTGGCCCTGTGGACTGTTTCCACTCCAGCCAGTAACTGCACCGCAGAGATGCTTGAACCCACTCAGGAAGGAAGGAGGAACCCAGCACTTGTATTACACAAGGCATTACCGAAACAACCTTTATTGGAGTTAACATTCTTTTGGAATAATACTTCATATTCAGCCACATTGTTCTTTAATTTTCAAATTTGATCTAAATATTTTCCATGGTGAATAAAGCTTTGTCCTCTGGAAAAACACAAAAAATTTTAATGATTGTTTCTTTTACAAATATGTTTCTTCACTTTTCATGGTGCTGTATCTTATATGCACAAAACACAACTATTTTTGTTAATTGAGACAAACAGAAATTAACTGTCTCATCCTAATCAACCCAGGCACTTGGAGGCACAACACTACAAATCAGGCGTGAGCTTACCCAGTCCTGGAGAAGCAGTGTTGTCGTCACGGGCGGTGGTGAAGGCCTTGCGTTCTAAAACTGCTGGCTGCCACTGAACTGCTTCCTGTGCCACTTCTTTAAGTTTCTTCTTAAGGTCCCTGCTGGTTTTCTTATAGAAGTAAAGGTCTTTTTCCAACTGCTGGATTTTATCTTCATATATTCTCCAAGATTCTACAATGCCTTCTCCATCTTGCTCTATAAAGCAAAAATTTACATTTAAATTGTTTTAAATAAATGGTTTAAAATTATGTTTTAACATAGCCCTTGACTATCTTTCTTTTTTTATCTTTTATTTTAAAGAGAATAAAATAAAACACAATAGAACAAAGCAAATCAGAATAGAACAATGCAAGCAACACAGGACTTCAAAACAAGACAACAGGAAATCAATAGTGGCTACCATAATGTCTCTTGTTTTCTTCAAAATAGTTGTCCATATCTTCACACACAACAATATCAAATATAACAAAACAGTATAAAACCAATCAAAAGAATGAAAGCATTACAGGACTTCAACACCAGATAATAGGAAATGAACAATGATTTCTATAATGTCTCATTTTCTTCAAAACAGCTGTCCATACTATCACACATAATAAAATCAAACAAAACACAACAGAATAGAACCAATTAAACAAACGAATGAAAGCATTATAGGACTTCAAAACAAGATAATAGGAAACCAACCATGAATACCATAATACATCCCATTATGTTCAAAATAGCTGCCCATACCATCAGACACAGTAAAATCTAACAAAACAAGACACAACAAAACCAAGCCTAACAAAATTGTGAAAACAATACAAGAGTTTAAGCCAAGATGGTAAGAAATTAATAGTGTCACTACCTTCTCCTCCCAGGTGTTTCCTCCCTTATCACTTTTATAATACACATTGTGCCCCAACTATCTTTCAAGGGTCAGATGTGCATTACACCTATCTGTTACCTGAATGGATTTGCTTTCAGCTACAATTTGGATTCTTTTGCCTGTAAAATTTTTCAAAATTTCCTTAGTTATCTTCTCTATCCTACCTCCTATCAAGCATTACATGCTCTTGATTCATAAATAACAGTTCCTACTAACAAGACTTTAGAACAGCAGAAGTAGTGTTTCCTATAAAAGGTTCACATGTCTAAAACTCCATCCATCACCAGGCATGGTAACACATGTCTGCAGTCCCAGCACTTGGGAGGCTAAGGCAAGAGGATTGATGCTAGTTCGAGGCTAGCCTGGCTACAAAGTGGAATTCAAGGCCAGCCTGAACTGCATAGTGAAACTCAGTCTCAAAAAGACAAACCAATGAAACAGACTAACAAACTAAAAAAACCCTCCAACATGTTATTAATATCTTACTGAAAGTTCCTATCAGGAACTGTGGTTATATGGAAAGTCACAGACACAAGAAATACACGGCCACCCCTCCAGAAAAAAAGTTGCAAGAGACTAAAAATTGATCTAAAAGTTAAATCACAAAGGAAAATGCCACAAATAAGAAGGAAATGGTCAGCATAAATTCCACTTTATTCACAATGGAATGTAGTGGCTCAACTTAATACTTACAAATGTCAAACACTGTTCTGGAACAGTAAAATCTAGTAAACTGACCTTCAGAAATACATACTTTTGGACCTTACTGCCTTACTGACATATTTATAAAATGGTTCTGGTTTGTAATTTTTTTATTAAGCTCAAATGTTTCATAAAATTTTAAGAATATTTGTATGGTTTAATTCATCTTATTTTGAAAATTACTTAAAATTAATGGCATTATAAATCAGAGTCCCCAAAAAGTGGGACCAGTAATATACTTCAGTAGCTTGACACCAACCTAGCATGGCTGAGGCCCTGGGTTCAATCCCCAGCACTGCCAAAAAGAAAAAAAAAAATCCCCATAAAGTATGTTTCTATCTAACAACAACTTTATGTTCCAAGTCAATCAGTTTTTAAGTCACAAATCGTTAATATTCGTTGCTATGAAAACAATGCATACTTTAGGAATGAAATGATTTTTTAAAATGTTCTCATTTGGCTATGGTGCCAGGTTTTGATGTTTAATCCCAGTTGCTTTATTTAATGACACATAAAATTTTTATTTAAGTATCTCTTTTAGAGACTTTAAGGTAATGGTAGAGAACATGTTCAAATGGGTTGAAGGGGTGAGAGCCTCCCACGGGAATCCTCTAACTGGGCAACTGATGGTTAATCAAGCAGTTAGAAGCAACTTGGAGGCAATTTGCCTTGACGCTGAAGTTGCATAATTTCTCAATTTTCTGCTTTCTCAGGTTGTTTCTTCTAGATCCCTTTTGATCCATTTTCAGCTATGGATTCAGGAGCATTAAGACTCAGAAGCCTGCGCTGCAGCAGGAACAGCATCTGCTCGTGTCCTGGTCCTGACCCAGGTAATGTGAGGCCAGACTGCTGAGGGCTCTCTGCGTCAGCGTGGACGCTGCGCTGCTGCTCACTGAGCGCAGTGTGCGCCCTCTAGTGGTCAGATACAATATATCTGGCCTAAGGTACACTTAATGCATAACGTGTTACAATTAACTGAAAAGTATAACAAGAAACACAGGAATATGATGGAAAATAATTCTCTCTATATTACTGAGAGAAAATTTTTAATGTAATCAGAAATCTAGAAGTAATCCCACATTTCCACATAAAAACTAGGTCAACGACCGAGTAACAAGGTTGCAGCAGTTCTCCTGTGTGTGCAGGGGGCCGGCAGAGGGATGATCTTCAAGCATGAAAAGCCTCACCTCATCAACACACCCAAAATGTGGTAACCTAACCGTGCAAAGGCCAAAATCTTGTGTAAGCGTCAATTATTTATACATATCAAGCTTTTAGTTTCTGTTCATCTTCCTTCCTTGATACCCCCTCTATCACTTCACTAACTGATGTAAGGGGCCATCACCTTTGCAATGCTGCAATAGCGACTGCATCTTCTGCTCATGTTCCTTTTGCTGGAGAGTCAGTCTCCGGTCACACTGTAATTTCAGGTGTTCCAGTGCAGATTCTAACTCAAAAATCATATTATCCCGTTCCAGAACTTTCATTTTAATTTCTTCATTCTGTAATTGTTGCTTCCGTTCAGCTTCTCGTAAATTAACCACCTAGCAAAGACATTTTTGACTTTTTAAGTGTGTCTTAGCCTAACACAATAAATTAATTTACCTTTCCTGGGCTAAACATGTATTCCCTTAATCTCGAAAGTATAAGAGCTTCTTCAAATGTACTAGGTCCTCAGGTAAAAGCTTTATAATGTACTCACAAAGTAACCTAACAGCTTTTCTCATTGCTGGAATTCTGAATTTGTAACACTTTTGTTTTCAATATAATGTTGGTCTAATAATCTTCAAGAATTCTTAGGCATGATCTCTGTAATTTACATTTTATAACACTCTAACTCTGATTTTCTAGTCTATGTGGATATTGAGATGCTAAAGACGCTTGCAACATAATTCTCTGCTTTAAAGCCAAAATGGGTAAGTAATGATGTTCACTTTCATTGTATTCTTCTCTGTGGGTAATAAATTATTAAGTAAATGTACTTCAGCACACACTGTCTACACCAAGACCTTACTAATAATCTAATGACTCTCCAGATCAATACTATTCTACAAAGAATTCTAAGGATGAGAAAATCCACTAAGCTTGCCTAGCTACCTTGGGTTATGAACCCTTGCTTTAAGCGTACCACAAGGTCTGCATCTAAACCTAGGAAAGCACTCCCCCATTTCTCTGCCTTCTGCATACACGGCAGTAGGGTACACACTCCTCAGCAACAGTAACTTACTACTGACAGTGATTCTCTCAGAGGAGGCCTTTTATAACATTTTCTTTTACACAATTTGAACTTAAAAAACTGTAATGTTTTTCATTGAAGGTCTGATAGTTCTATAACTTATATATACTTTTCACAAAAAGGAACCAATATTTGACACTTTGTAATATATAATCTTAAGTGGAAAAAAGTTAAAGATAGATACAGTTTGCAGCTCCATGAAACATCTCTGGGTCAGTAATAGTTAAATGTATATAGAGTAAAATATTTTCATTATTTAAGCACATTGAGGTTAATAAAACCTATTACTATCATTGCTACCATGTATCAACTCATCTTCATTTCAATTCACATAATGAGAAAGCACAAGTTTACCCTACCCTACGGCAGTGAAGGAAAAGGGATCAAAACTTGGAGGACCCCCTGATTTTTCATGAATGGTGTGCAGAAACATCTAAGTCTAGAGCCAAGACATAATAAGGAATAAAATTCAAATTCTTTGATTTTTAAGACGAGGCCTACCAAAACGCCCTCCAATTTTAAGCACCTCACCAAGCTAGGCTAACACATTTGGATAATCAGAGCCTTCAGATGACAAGACTCAGTACTAGAAGGAGAAATCACGAAGAAAAATTATGGTGAAAGCTGTAGTTCTGCCATCAAATCACTGAGTCTTTTCTTTCAAGATTCAACATAAATATGGGGAGCATCTTGGTTCCTCTTTATAAGCAAACGCTACCCCTAAAACACAAACCTTGTGGAAATATCTGAAAAGAATAGCTCTCATCTCAACAGGATTCAGGCAAATCAGTTTTTCCAAGATGTTCGCTTCACTGTGAGAGAGGCTTTGGAATGATGCCTTAAGCGAGTTCTGGCGACTCTGGATACTCTCATTCTTGTATTCAATTGCAGCTTCCAAGGCCTCAATTCCTTCTTCAAGTTGGAAAAGAACATGTTCCTCCTAGATAGGACACAACAGAAATCATCATGTCAAGAGAAACAGTGTAATCTGGATTTTGTAATATAGTCAGATCCTACGGTGCTGTTTGAGTTTAATGGATAGTATCATTCTTTTTTCTAAATTTTAAAAAACTATGTTTGCATTCTTCTATGCTATACAATGTGTGTGTGTGTGTGTGTGTGTGTTTGTGTATGTGTGTAACATAATCACCAAGTCTTCACAGTAAACCCGTGTAATAAAATGAATGTTGCAGAAACTTGGTGAGTTCTGAAACTTTTAAAGGTAATACAGTAAATGTTAATCACCTAGTCAGGGTATTGTTATCTTCCTGCACAATTCCTACAGTGCATTTTGTATATCAGTATTTCCACTAGTGAAATCTAGAGGCCCTTACTATTCCTCCAATGACCTATCAAAACAATACTTTTCTAGGAGAGAAAAGAAATTATGTAAAATAAATGCTAAAAAACTAGTAATTAATTGAGCATAGTGGTGGCATGCCTATAATCCCAGCACTTGGGAGGCTGAGGCAGGAGGATTGCCATGAGTTTGAGACCAGTATGGGCTACACAGAGAGTTCAAAGCCAGCTTACACAACATAGAAAACATACTAGAGAAGAGTCTCTGGGGGAAAAATATAAACTATGGCTTAACAGAAATGTGAAGATTTAAGGACATAAACATTTCATAAGGTTCAAAATGTCACTAAAAGGGAAAACGGAAGCATTAAAAATGGTGGCAAAATAACACTTTTTCATATGCCAGAGATTTTCTTTGTAGAAAAAAATCAATCTGATGACTGTTTGTCAGAAATCCTACCAGTCCTTAGATCTATCCAAACACATGTGATCTTGGGGGAACAAGACCAAATATCTGGCAAGAAATTATTTCAGATTGATACATGATATGAGAAAACAGACTGTGTGTGTTTAAAATGTTTTAAATGTATTATGGTATAAGCACTGTCTTTAATACAGGTCCCTCAGGTACTCTTCAGTTTGCACACACCACATCATTTTTGCCATTTTTGGAAGCAGCTCTGCAGTGTCTTTGGTTGCAGTGGCATGGCTGCCTTGATGTCCAAATCAATTCAATTTCATATTAATCTTGGCTTTGAGGAAGAGCCAGAAGTCTTATAGTACCAGATCTGATGAATAAGGTGGAAGAAGCCACATTAATGCTTTTATGAGCCTGCATCTAGCAGCAGCATTCACTGCATTTTTTTTTTATTATTATATCTGGTGAAGACACTCATGAAAGAGGGCTTCCAGAACTGCTTCAGACAGGGCAATAATGATAAGTGTGTTCAAGGTGCGAGAATATTTTGAGGGGGATTAGCAGTAATGTGTCTTTTACTGTAATACATCTTTAAAAAAAATTAAACATTCACAGCATTTTTAGATCACTACACTGTGTGTGTTCTTTTCCTGCTGTGGAGGCCCCCTAAACTGTCTTGCCCATACTTATTTTCCCACTGCCTGGCACAGTACCTGTCCCATGGTTTACATTCAGTACCTGTGGGGTAAGTTCTAGAAGAGGGGAAAAAGATATTTTCCATGCCCTTATCTTTCTTCACTCCTCAGCATCCCAAAGGAAAAAGTGTACATTTTTCTGATCTACCTAAAGAATAGTTTAAATGGCTTTTGAACTCCTTTTTTAAATTCAAGAAACATGAATGTAATAACCTACCCCAGAAGGAGGTTGAATAATATTTCTGAATTCCATGCCGTTTTGGAAACAATGTTCAATAGTCATTTTACTTTTTTGGGCAATCACTAACCATCAGAAATCTGGGAGTTTGACAACTGTTCTATAAGGAACAAAATGATATTCACTTTTTTAAGAAAAAAACTTTAAACATTGAAAGGTGAATCAGAGGAACCATGAAATAAAAATATAATATCCAAAGAATATATTTCACCTTTGAATTCATATTATGTTTACCTTTAACCGAAATGTGCAGAGTTTGCCTTACACGTGGCTGAAAACAACACAGGTAGTATAAATACAGCTTCTGCAGTCTCGGATCTGCACTGAGGAAGTGCTGAGATAACACACGGTGACTACAGAACCGAGACAGTGGCCTGCTCTGGAGGCTGCATCACAGAGGTGCTGAGGTGCCCGAACGCAGCAGCAGGTATAGGCTGACAAGATTCGTTGCCACGGGAAACCACAGGCCCTGAGTTGCTGACTGTGCTTTATGGTAGTGTGCTGCTTTTCAGACCCAATGTCCGCTGAGAAGCTAGTTCAGATGCAAATTCGGATCCCTGAGGGTCAGGGCGCTGCGAGGTCTGCAGTCTACCAGACCACACCCCCTGGGATGCTATTGCCACTGGCACAAAAATCACTCTGTGAAATCACACATCCCTATCAGTAAAAAGCAAACAAGACGAAAAGCTAGCAATGTGTGAGTGAGCACTGTATACACTGTATGTACATTTCTCCATAAATTTTAACCATAAAACATGGAATTGAACGTTTCACAGTTGAAAGAAACAAAAAACCAAAACAAAACAAAAAGATGAAAGAAGCAACATCTTATATTTTCTTCTTTAAGCTCACTTACAGGCCGAGTGGCTGTGTTACTAAAGAAGCAGATCTGCCATTTGTGGCGGCAGGGATGGAACTGGAAGGATGCCGCTTTGAGTGAAATAAGCCAGCCACAGAAAGACGAATACCACATGTCCTCACGCATTTGTAGAAGCTAACACCACTGATCACTGATCACACAGCAGGAGAGAGCAGAACAGTGGTCACAAGAGGGCTAGCAGGAGACAGGCTGGCTCATAGTACCACACAGATGGGGAATCTGGTCTCATGCTCATAGTACGATAGGCAACTTATAGCCTACAAAAGTTTATTTCACATTTCAAAATAATTACAAGAGCCTGGAGGTTTTCATAGCATAGAAACAATAGTATTTGATTAGATTAAAATGTTAATTCCCCTGATTTGATCATTACATTTTGTATACATGTATTAATTATAATACTGTCCCCCATATATAGGTGAATATATATATATATGACAATTTTAAAAAGAAACCTCAGCTGGTGGCACATGCTGTCATCTCAGCACTCTGAAAGGCTGAGGGCGGAGGACTCAAGTTTAAGCCCAGTCTTGGTAATTTTAGTGACGTAGCCCTCCATCCTTTGTTTTTTTTAAACTGGAGATTTAGCTCAGGTGAGGGTCCTGGGCTCAATCCCCAGCACTAAAAGAAAAATGGAAAAAAAAAATTTAAAGGAAGAGGAGTAGGGGGCAGTTGAGTTCAGTTTCTTTTTTTCTTCTGGATTTTACTGAAAAAGGGGAGGTGATCTACTATATAGGAAATTTCTAGGAAATCCTTTATTAGGATACTGACCTATCACCTCCTGGCCGGGTATGGTGGCACACACCTGTGATCCCAGCACTCATGAGGCTGGGGCAGGAAGAGTGATGCAAGTTTAAGGCTGGCTTGGGCTATACAGTGAGTTCAAGACCAGCCTGAACTGTACAGCAAGACTCTGCCTCAAAAAACAAAAGCCTATCACTTCCTAAAAAGTAATACAATTAGAAAAATGATTAATGGAGAAACAGAAAATACTGTAATTTTAAGCAATATTAAAAACATCAAGGTAGCCGACCATTCTGCTAGACTCTACTGATGTCTCTTTAAATCCCTGTTTCCCATTTTCTGCCATCAAGAGGTCTATTTGGGAATACTGATCTAGACTTTAAAACAGAACAGAAGCCTGTTCTGTTCTTCTGTTCTGTTCTGTTCTGATGAGAACAGAAGCCACTTGAGAGCTGCACATGGAGAAGTCACCCCACAGAACGCAGAGAAACTCCCCCTATGACATGGACGCCCCGCGCCTGTGGGAGCGCATCGCCCCCAGAGTACAGCGAGCCTGGCTGCTAGTCGGGGGCCTGTACAGGGCAGTAACGTGAGGAAACAGAAGCCTGACGTTGCTTTATAACCGCAGACCAGCACCTTCTGAGGTAATTTATGCATGCCTGTCTCCATGCCCTCCTCCTTTAGCATTCTCCCTGGAATGGTCTTCTATCTGTAGTACATACTGTGTCTTATCATTTAGCTTCAGATTCTAATCCCAAGGCAGCCTTGATGTATTTTTCCTCAAATGATCACTGTACTGCTTTGCACACATGTAGTAATTACAGCTTTACTGCATTATCTATAACTTGCTTTTTTATGTACTTTGGGATTTACAGTTTTCTTACGTTTCTTACATGTGTTGCTTTTCCCAGAGAAAGTATGAATTTCTCAAAGGAAACATAATACAGTCTTTTCTACTTTCTTTGTTTCCTTCATAGAGCCTGTGTATGGTACCAGGCAGGCACAATTCTTTAAATCCTTAGGCTTTTTTACCTAAGGCTCACTGTTCCTTCAAGTCTGCAAAGCTAAGGGCTCTAACTGAGCCCCCCAGGAGGGCAGCCTGGCACCACGTGGCTCTCAAAAGCCGGAGGGCCACACACAGCAGTCAGGTGTGATTCTCCTTCAGCAGCCTCCCAGCCCCCAGGTAAGTCAGTCTTCCACTCCCCCTTGGCTCCACTAACTAACCCCACACCACCCTTCTGCTGCTGCTTCAGCCGCCCCTCAGCTTTCTCCTCCTTGACTGACATAAAACACTGCAGATTCCGCCACTAGCCTTCTCTTGGCAATTTCCCCTTCCTTTGGACATCAACAGTAAGTATTCAAGCTCAAAAATTTATCTCTGGCTGGGAGTGGTGGCACACACCAGTAATCCCAGCACTTGGGAGGCTGAGGCAAAAGGATGCCACAAGCGCAAGGCCAGCCTGGGCTACACAGTGAGTCTGAGGCCACCCCAGACCACATGGTGAGACCCTGTCTCAGCACACTCCCACCCCCAAATTCACCTTTATCAGTTAAAGTTAGGTACTCTGACCATTACCAACTGAAATAAAGAGTTTTAAAAAGGTAAAGCACGGGGCAATCTGATAGTCAATAAATGAACCATCTTTTTGCCTGAAAAAATAAAAATAAGAGGAGCATATGCTCTCCTAAATGAACGCTGTAACTAAAACCATCTCACTGAAATTTGAGCTTGGTGCATTTGTTTGTCAGGACATAGTATGGAAGAGGTTCTCAGCTCCATTCTGGGGAAGCAGCAGCCCTTGAGGCACAGGCGTTTGAGGCATGGAGTGAATGACCAAGGCCCAAAGACCCGCAGAGAGGCTAGGCACTGCTGGAGAACGCAAAGCGTCCCGGATCATCACTGCTCATCACTGCATCCTGGGACTTCAGATGAGAAACCCCAGCTGCGGAGGGCACGCTCCAGGCAAGGGTTAGTTTCCCAGTGCCTGGCCAGGCCAGAAGGGGCCACATCTGCGGGCCACTGCGTGAGCACATCTGTCTGTGGTCAAATATGATCTGTGTGCCACACAGATGCCAGGTGAGCTCATTATGTTGACAAAGTCTCAAGGAAACCAAGTTTACGTCATCATTTTTATGGACGTGTGACGAGAGACCAAGGAAATCAGCTGGGCCCTGTCCCCCCACAGAGCACCTCCAGGTCCAGAGACTAGACTTACTTCAGGGGACAACGCGCTACTGTGTTTCAGCTTCTCGTCCACGCTGTCTTTCCGTTTCTGGAGCTGATCCCTTTCTTTCTGCAGGGCTTGGACCTGCTCTGAAATCTTCACCTTCTCCTCAGCCGTGCCGCTCTGAAGCTGCACACTCTTTTCAGACAGCTCTCGGTCCAGTGTGTTGAGGCGAGCTGAGATTCTAACACTGTCTGTGTTTAACGCCTGCCAAGATACAAGCCACCAGACACCCCAAATAAAACTCCACTGTAAAAAGAAGTCAGGAAGACACAGAGAAGATTACTTAATGGAATACTGTTACCGTTTCCATAACTTTTTTCTCCCATGGACCTTTTGGGGTCAAGATATACAATCTTAAATTACTTAATATCAAAAAATATAGACTCATGCTATGAATTTATTATCAAGAATACCTTGGCTAGGTTTGAAAGGTATGATTTTTCTTTTTTTTTTATTATTATTATTTTTTCTTTTCTAAACTGAACTTTTCTTCTTTGGCCTGTTACATGGTTCTTGTTCCCCAGAGGCTGAGATTTGGTGAGTCTAAACATATTTTATTTCTATTCTTAGTTCACTCTAATAAGAAAATGTGGCTAAATCTGCTCAGGTTTATGGACATGTTTATTATAATTTAAAATAATTTATTTAAAAATTCTCTTGGTACTAGAGATTGAACCAGGGCTACATGCCAGGCAAGCACTCTACCACTGAGCTACATCCTATGTCCCTTTAAAATGTTACTCTGAGGCAGAGTTTCATTAAGTTGCCCAGGTTAGCCTCGGGCTTGCAATCTTCCTGCCTCAGCTTCTAGAGTAGCTGGGATCACAGGCACGCACTAGCATACCTGGCTTGTGTATATACATAATCATATATGTGATTTAATATGCCTATTTACAAAAAGCAGTCCTCTCTCCCAAACTTTTACCTGAATATGTCTCTCCAGAAACAGCCTCCTGCAACTTTTTAGCAGTTTCTTCTAGTGTTTATGTCCATGTTGCTAAATAACATCAATTTTAGGTGCTGTCTGTTAACTGCAGGTAACAGTACTAAGGGTTTAGCACTCACACCTCCCTTCCTCTCCTCCCTGCCAATGCTGTATTACAGCTTTTAGTTAAATCAGTATTTACCTAATTAGGACTTTGTGATTAGTATTCATTCACAGCTCAATTAGCATATTTCCATTTGATTTTTTGCACCTTATAACTAACTTTTTTCCCGGTCCATTCCTTTCTGGAAACATGGGCGGAGCCTCCATCTTCCTGCTCTGAATAGGACTAGCTGTCCTGAGACTTTACTTGGGTGCTTTCTAGGAATTTCCGTGTTGGATCACACCTTTCAGCATCCAGACTCCTCGTCTTCCACTGTTAATATTTTTTCTTTTTTTTATGGCACTGGGAATTGAACACAGTCTTTGCACTGAGCTGCATTTCCAGCCCTTTTTATTTCTTATTTCGAGACAGTGCCTTGTTCAATTGCCCAAGCTGAGCTCCCCCTTGCAGTCTGCCTGCCTCAGCCTCCCTGACTGCTGGGATTATAAGGTCTGTGCTCTTATTTTCATGAGGCACATCTTCTGCTAGTTCCCTGAGACAGCTTGATACAGGAGACTTTTTAATGGCAGTATTCCGCCTTCACATTTGATGAAGAGATTTGCTAATAAGAGAATGAAATAACTTTCTTCCTGAATTTAAAATTTGCTTCAGTCTTTTAAACTCCAAAGACAGCTGAGAAATCCAGGTCTCTGGTTCTTGAGACTGACAAGTGACCAGTGTTTCCAAGTGCACCCGAGCCTTCACCATGTGCTGGGCACTCACTGCACAGGCCCCTTGCGGGCCATTTCGGCCTCAGCCATGCACCCTCAGTGTTGACTTCACTGTGTATGTCTTTTAATCACCTCTTTTCTGTTGTATCTTTTTAGAATTCCTATTATTTGGTTGTTGGACTTCCTAGGTTTATCTGCCATTTAAAAAATTTCCCTCTATTTTCTAGTGATTTATCTTGTTGCATTCTGGGGTATTTCCTTAACATTATCCTCTACCCCTGATAATTCCCAGTAGTTATTTCAGCTTGTTTTATGGATAGGGTAGCATCTTTTGCCATGTTGATACTAAAGTATTTTTTGAAGACTTTCTTTTTGGTACCAGGGATTGAACTCATGACCTCGTGCTTGCTAGGCAGGCGCTTATGCTGCTGAGCTAAATCCTGGCCCCT